>PVJA010051728.1:0-12720 GCA_004027025.1 Myocastor coypus
CTTGTGTGTCTGCCTCAGATGCTACCAATTCAGAGGTTTCATCTGTATAATTCTCATTTTCTTCCATGATAGTGTCTTCTGTATTTGGTTTGGGTGGGCACGGGTCCTGAGATTGCCTCCTACTCCTTGTTGTTATCATTTTGTATGGAAGCGACCTCTGCACTTTGGTGGTGTTATGCTGTGTCTATGGGCATTTGGTTTGGAGACTGCAAGGTGGTTCTTCTACAGAGGTTCCTGACTCTTGTGTTGGGGCTCTGGCTGCTAGCTTTTTTGAATCCTGGCGGATGTGGTCTGTAGGTGGAGGTGGAGCTTTGGGATTGAGTAGTCCTGGTAGGCTCGTGGACCAGATCGGTTGCCAAACGGGCTATTTGATGGGTTCAGTGCTGGAGCTTGGGCCACGGCGGGCGCGCAGGCTCAGTTCCCAGCGCTGCGATTTGGGTCTGGGCTGGAACAGGAAGTTCGACCATCTTTAAATACAATCCCTTACTTGTAGAATTTGCTTCCTCCTTAAAGTCTATGAAGAAATAAATGAGGACTCTGCAGCTCACTGAGAAAGATAATTGCTTGGAGCAAAATGTCACACTCTCATGTCTGCAATTTGCTTATAAGAACATGCTGGCAAAATAGATAGTACTCAGACACAGAGCTTACTGAGTATTTAGAGACTGGTCTTTAAGCCATGTTTATGAAACCATAAACAGCCTTCACACATGAAGATGAGAACAAAAACCTAAAGCTCAGAGTCAAACTTGGAAATATTTACAAGTAAGCTGATGGATGAGGTGTTATATGAGGGATTTGGTGGATACTTTCTTCTAGGATTTGCACACAAAAATCTGGGGCTGTGGAGACCATGTTGTTCTCTACTGACTCTGGGTCTGAAGTTGTGTCTGGATAGATTTAAATATCCAGTGATCCAGTTGAAATTTAAAGCAATAACTGGTCCTGGATGGTTTGGCTATAGCATGCCACTTGTTGCCACTTTTTGGCAAAAAGTAAAGTGCAAAAATAGCAAGTTGGTGTTGGGATTTCAGCAAAACAGGTTTAAGACAATTTCCCCAAATCTGTTGCACACTGAAATCAGCTGAGAAACTTTAAAAGTAAGGATGTCTATCTCTGATCCCTTAAGTTTTCTGATTTAATGGGATATTGTACAACTGTGCAAGCAATTCTAATGTGCACAAAACTTTGGGAACCACTACTCTAAGCCATTTCTCGGAGTTTATGTGATAAAGTTCAGTTAACAGAATCATCTCTAATATTGAATTGAAGGAAAGAAACTTTTTTTTTTTTTTTTTGCTTTTGAATCTATTATCACAAAGGGCAACAATTCTTACTATTCTTGAAAGGTAATATGAAAAATGTAAATTAATGTGCCTTGTAGTTTTGTGCTGTTTTTCTCTGGAGCATTCTGTTGATTTTAAGACGAAGAATTAGGCAACAAAAATCCTTTTTTTCATTCATTCGGAGAAATACAATAGTGCCAGTGAAAGCAGCTGAGTGAAAGCATGAAGGAGCAGGCGGGGTCAGAAAGAGAAGAAGTGTAGATGGGGAAAGGATGGCTCAGGGGGCACAGCGAATGCTCGCAGCTGGTCCCTTCTCTAGGCTTCAGCTGCGCACGCAGAACTTCCACTCTCCTGCTTTCCTAGTTTCTTGACCTGAGACAGAGTCAGAGAGACACAGACAGACAGACAGACAGACAGACAGACAGAGACAGACAGACAAAGACAGAGAGAGAAAAAGAGAGATGCAGAGAGAGACAGAGATACAGACAGACAGAGAGCAATGGAGTGTCAGACAAACACACTTAAACACACTACACATACACACTCACACAGACAGAGAGACAGACAGAGAGCAACAGTCAATCAGAGAAAGAGAGAGACAGAGAGAGAGAGAGAGAGAGAGAGAGAGAGAGAGAGAGAGAGAGAGAGTTGCAGAAGGAACACAACTACTTCACCTTTGGATCGGTTCTGTTTTCCTGTTCTTTTCCTGCTTATTTCTACTTTTTCTTTCCTATTGTCTTAATTATGCCTGCTGCTTGAGCCCAGGCATTTTGTGCCTGTCACTGTGTTACATTGCTCCTAGGTGCTACACTACTTCATCTCAAGTTTCTGAATGTCTGCCTGTCTTTGCCACATCTGCATCTTGTATTAGATCTAGTTCATTCATGTTTTCATGGTCTGATTTTCCGGAATGATTGACGTTTTTCAAGATAAAATCTAAGTTTGGACATTTAAAAAAAGTTTTCAAGACTTTAACTTATTTCCTTTAGTGTTTTGGTGGTACCAGGGATTGAACTCAGGACCTTGAACTTGCAAAGCAAGCACTTATTCTACCGAGCTATATCCCCAGCCTTTCTTGGACATTTATTTTTTATTTTTTAAAATTTTTATTAATTTTAATGAGAAAAAACATACAACAGTGATGAAGTGGTTTCAATACAGGTTAGTAGGAGGTTTACAATAGTACATTGCATATTATTGTCCTCATAGTAGTTATTCAAAGGACAAGGTACAGACATGATATGTTCTATGAACAATATTAGTATGAACTTTTATTCTCAGTAAACTAAGAGAAATTAGCTATATATCTATCCATATATCTATGTATATATATATATATATATATATATATATATATATATATATATATATATATGTGTGTGTGTGTGTGTGTGTATATCCTTCCCTCTTCCCTCCCTTTTTTTTTTAACAATAAAACTGTCTTTTATTTATAATTTTGTGAAGTTAGAACGCATGATACTAGGTTGCCTAGCAACTCATAGCAAACCTTAACCAGACAGGATGTTCACTCCTCAGGAGTGAGGTAGCTTGTTTGCTTTAGACACTGGGCCAAGTTCCACTTCCATGTATTTGATCAATTTCCTAGCTTTGCAGCTCCCAGCATATCGCCCTTTTTCATTTCAGAGATGTGTGTTCTACTGCAGTTAGAGAAACTACATTTAGAGAATTCTTACTTTACTTGGAAGACCCAAAAAATCCCACTAAGAAGCTACTAGAATTAACGCACAAATTCAGTAGCACAGCATAATACAAAGTCAATAACTAAAAGTCAATAGTATTCCTTTACATAGACAGCAAACACACTGAGAGAGAAATTAGGAAAAATACCTTTACAACAGCACTACAGAAAATGAAATAGTTAGGAATTAATCTAACTAAAAAGTAAAAGATCTATTCAATGAAAATAACAGTACTCTGAAAAAAGAGATTGTAGAGGATTTCAGAAAATGGAAAGATAATCCCTGCTTCTGAATAGGAAGAACCAACATTGTGAAGATGGACATATTCCCAAAACAGTTATACAGATTTAATGCAATCCTATCAAAATACTACCAACATACCTTGCAGACCTAGAGATACCATTCTTAAAATTTATTTGGAATCAGGAAAAATGTAGAATGGCAAGGGAAACCTTGGACAACAAAGACAAGGCAGGAAGCATTACAATTCTTGACTTGAAATTATACTGCAATGCTACTATGACAAAATCAGCCAAAAAAAAAAAAAATTAGGCATGAGGATCAATGGGATAGATTAGAAGATGCAGGTGCAACGACAAGCACACTCAGCCATCTTATCTGTGACAAAGGAGCCAAACAGGCTTGCTGGAAGAAAGATAGCCTTTTTAACAAATGGTGCTGGGAAAATTGGCTCTCTTCATGCTGAAAGCTAAAACTTGACCTAGATCTATCACCATGATTGGACATTTTGATCTTAGTGCTTGTGTCAACTGTCCTCTGAGGGACTGTGGCATGGGCAGTCGTGTTTTGTGCCAGGTGACTTGTTCCTCTTCTTATGCTGGATCCAGAGCAGCTATTGCACAGAAGGGTCAGGGCCCCATGAGGGTGTCTTACACGAAAAGTTTCCCAAATAGGAGAAAGAAGTAATGCTGAGATTCCATATGTTTGGGCATTTGAGCTGGGAAATAGGACAAACGAAAGTGGCAGTACGAATAAAAATGGAGAAATGAATAAATGGAAAAATAGGAGAGTGGCCATTATTCTAGAATGAATCGAAAACATCATGAAATTGAGGTGGCGATGATGCACAGAATAAACACAGATATCACCTTTGAGAGTGCAATGAAAACTGCATAGTCCCCTTCCCAAATTGCCATACAGGCTTGCATATTCTCTCTGTGTCTCTGTGTCTGTGTCTGTGTCTGTGTGTGTGTCTGTGTCCGTGTCCGTGTCCGTGTCCGTGTCCGTGTCTGTGTCCGTGTCTGTCTGTCTGTCTGTCTGTCTGTCTGTCTGTCTATCTATCTATCTATCTATGTTACCAGTCACAGCAATAAGAAATATCTCCAAGGTTTAGAGATGTAGCTCAGTGTAGAGAACTTACCTAGCATGCAGGATATACTGAGTTTGAACCCAAACTCTCCAAAAAATGTCATCAGACATTTTCTCTTGGGTGATATTCTCTTTGGTGGCAATATTGTTCCTGGTTGTGAATCATTCTCCAGATGACTGAATTCTATATGTCCAAGGGAGCATCAGTGTGCAAACCTATCCAGCACAGCTGCTGAGGCCATTGGACAGGAATTTGGAACTGGTTTGCCGTGCCAGAGAGGTTTAACTTCCATCACATCTCTACCTCTGCTGCTAACTGTCCCAATTCCTAGATTCATCTACTTCCAGGTCAGTGGGATGGTCCACCTGACTCTATTTTGCTCTTCCAGTGGTCATCAAACTTCATTCTATACCAGAGTCATCTGGAAGGTTCATGAAAACATTACTAAGTTCCATTTTCACACCTTGCGATTCATAGTTTTACAGTGGAACCTAACATTTTTGTATTTTGGAGGTTGATACGGTTATTTCAGGGTCTACTCTGAGCACTTTTGCCTTATGAAGGGCGGGAGGAAAAGAAAAAAAAAGCCTACCTAAAACTTTCCTTTGAACTTTTTTGTTGTTTTTTAAAGAGAATAGAAAATAATAAAATATAGATATGATAAAAAATTTCACTAAACAAAATGATAGAGATTCAACAATGTTATAATGCATAATGTTGCCTTCAAATTAATTGTTTAAATTACCAGATGTAAGCACACAAAATTGGTACAAACAGTCAGAAGAAATTTAAAAATAGGAGAAAACAGTTTAGGCATTGAGATCTTATTGTGAAGACAGATAGCTACAAGGGAAAGGAAAAGAGAAAATAATAGTGATGCTAAATTCTGTTAAATCACCATGCAGGATACTACATCTGTGAACATTTATTGAGGTTATAAGGGGTGGAGTCTGGTCAGATTCCTAGATACATATAAATTACCAATGTTGAAACAAGAAGGTATATAATTTTCTTTATAAACCAAAAGTCAGTTGATGAGATTGAAAATACAGTTAATAGCATACTAACCAAAAAGTCCAGGTCTTTATGGATTCATTGCTGAATTCTACAAGAAATTTAGAGATTTAATGTCAAAATTGTTCAGACTCTTTAGTGAAGACGAAAGAGAAGCAGTACTGCCTGAATCATTATTCCTGGAGGCAAGTATTGCCCTGGTAACAAAACCAGAAAAAGACCTAAGAAAATAGAGAGAGAGAGAGAGAGAGAGAGAGAGAGAGAGAGAGAGAGAGAGAGAGAGAGAGAGAGAGAGAGAGAGAACAACTTAGGCCAGTCTCCCTAATAAACATAAAAGCAAAAATCCTCAATAAAATACTAGCAAAGAATTCAGCAAACCATCAAGAACATAATACACCATGACCAAGTGGAAGTTATTTTAGGAATGAAGGGAAGGTTCAAAATATGCAAATCAATAAATGTAATATACTACATCAACAGAGCCAAAGTAAAAAATTGCGTGATTTTCTCAATAGATGCAAAAATTCTTTTGATAAAGTACAACATTCATTCATGATAAAAGTTCTATAGAAAATCAGAATAGATGGCCTACAACTCATCCTGACACAAGTCATATATGAGAAACCAATAGCCATGCTAAATGAATCAAAACTAACAGTTTTCACTCTAAAATCAAGTACAAGACAAGGATGTCCAAGATCATCCCTCTATTCAATATAGTTCTGGAAACATTAGCCAGAGCAATTAAATGAGAGGGAAGAAAGGAGGGACGGAAGGAGGAAGAGAGAGAGAGAGAGAGAGAGAGAGAGAGAGAGAGAGAGAGAGAGAGAGAGAGAATAAGGTTAGGAAAGGAAGAAGAGAAATTATTATTATTTTGTAGATGACATGATATTCTACCAAAGAAGACCAGAAAAATTCCACCAAAAGACTTCTAGGTTTTATAACTAAATTCAGTAGTGTAACTGCACATATAGTCAGTACTGTAAAGTCAATAACATTTCTGTGTACAAACAACAAAATCACTGAGAGAGTAATCAGGAAAACCATATCCTTCATAATAGCATCCATAAAGAAAAGAAATATGTAGAAATTCATATAACAAAGTAAAAGATCTATATATTGAAAATATCATTAGGGAAAAGGTCATTAAAGAGGTTATCAAAAAATGGAAAGGTAGCACTTGTTCATAGACAGGAAGAATCAACATAGTGGCAATAGCCTTACTCCAAAAATTATTACACAAACTTAATGTGATCATTGTCAAAAGACCATTAGCAGACCTCGCAGAATTAGAGACAATATTCCTAAAATTCTTTTGTAAGCAGAACAGAACTAGAATATCAAAAGCAATTCTAACGAGCAAAGAAAAGAAAGAGATGTTGTGATCTCCGACTTGAAATTATACTACAGACCTACTCTGATGAAATTGACATGGAACTGGCATCAAAACCAAAAAGCAAGAAAAACAAAACAGGCCAGAGGAACAGTGGAACAGAGCTTCCAAGATACTCCGTGACTTTATCTCTGACAAAGATTACAGACATGTTCACAGGAAGAAAAATGGTCTCTTTAATAGATGACACTGGAAAAACTGGCTCTGTACATGCAGAAGACTATAACTAGACCCATATCTGTCACCAAGCACTAAAGTAAAGTCAAAATGGATCAAAGTTCTGAACATTAAAACAGAAGCACTAAATCTAATGGAAGAGAAAATAGGTTGAAATCTTGAAGACATAGGTATAGAGATTGACTTCATGAACAAAACCCAGACTGCCCACGAAACAATACAAAGAACTAATAAATCATATCTCAATTTACTAAAAAGCTTTTGTGCCAAAAGAAGGAATTACCAAAAGAGCAAAAAGACAATGCACAGAATGGAAATAAAAATATATCCCATTGTCCGTTAGACAAAAAATACCAGAACTCTCAAATTCAAAGACTCATTCCAAAAAATGGGCATCTGAAGTGAATACATACTTCACAGAGGGAAAAATACAAATAGTGAATGAATATATGAAAAATGATTGCATAGCATTGGTCATTCAAGAAATGCAAATTCAAACAACACTGAGTTTTCTTACTCCAGAAAGAATGGCTATCATCAAGAAATCAGCCATTAACAAATTCTGAGGGAGGTGTGGGGAAAGAAAAGAACTTTTATAAACTGTTGGTGGGAGTGTAGACTGGTATAACCACTGTGGAAAACCTCAAAAAGCCAAGATTAGAAGTCCCATTTGATCCAAATATTGCCCTTCAGGGTATTGTCTCAGAAGAATTAAAAACATCATACCTCAACAGTGTATGTGTACCTGTGTTTATAGTGGCACAACTTTTTTTTTGTTTGTTTGTTTTTTGTCTTTTTGAGACAGGGTCTCGCTATGCAGTTGAGACTGGTCCTGTGCTCATTTTTGTAGCTCAAGCTGGTCTCGAACTTGCACCAATCCTCCTGCCTCAGCTTCCCAAGTGCTGGGATTACAGGTGTGAGCCACCACGCGTGGCTTATAGTGGCACAACTTTTAATAGCTAAATTCTGGAAACAACCCAAATGCCCATTAACTGAGGTATGCATGAAAACATGTTATTTATTTATTTATTTATTTTTTGTACAACAGAGTATCATTGAATACCAAAGACGGATAAAGTTGAGACTTATAGGTAAATGTATGCAATTTGAGACCATGGTTAAATCAGGCTCTCATGTATAAACATCATTTCATCTCTCTGATGTGAGAAGTTTAAGGAGTATGTAAGCTCTACAATGTATAACAGATATTGAAAAATGGGAAGAAACTGTTGAAAAGGAAATAGGAACTGTGATGGGGAAAAAGGGAAAGGAAGGAAGAGAAAACAGGGAAAAATTCATGTTAGTCATATCATTCATGTCTCTTAGGTCATAGAAAAGAAATGCTTGCTCTAATGTCAGTTGGAGAATTTTTTATGCCCTTATCTTATACTGAGTCATGTCTTTAAAGATAATAATATGCAGTGAATAATAATTGCTATTTTCCATTATGAAATTTTGTTTAAAAAATCTTCTCCCAATTCAGAGATAATAAAATGCATTTTTAAAAAGTTCTTAACAGGTGAATAAGGCAGAAAATGGTCAAAGCCCCCCCCCCCCCCCCCCCCCACACACACACTAAAAAAAAGAAAATTCAGCTTTTTTGATTTTGATACAAATATTTATCATGCAGTCAAAAATATTTCATAAGTGTTTGAGTTATAGGTGGTTTGGATAAATGGAATGACTCTGTGCTTTTCAACAAGTATGAATAATAAAATGGGCTCCCTTGTTAATTATAAAAATGAGAAAAAAATCTTCTTGAAAGTGAAGCTATTGGGAGGCTGAGGCAGGAGGATCGGTGCGAGTTCGAGACCAGCCTGGGCTACAAAAGTGAGCTCAAGGCCAGCCTCAACTGCATAGCGAGACCCTGTCTCAAAAAGACAAAAAAAAAAAAAAAAAAAGAAAGTGAAGCTATATAGTAGAATGAAGACAATCCATTAAATTCAGCTGTATATTAAAGCTGGTGAGACAGGAACATACAGGACCATACAACATATATATTTTCTCGGCAAACAATTTTAAATTTACTCATATTTTAGGATGTACTTGGATTTCCAGAAAAACCTGGAAAATCAACTCAAATAATTAAATTGACAAAAGGTAAACTATGTGGATAAATAAAGCACTTTTTAATGTTATGTATTTGGTATAGGGCCTCACTGCATAGGCGTGAATCATGGTGATCCTCCCTCTTTCAAGCCTCCCCAGTGATGGAATTACAGGTGTGTACCACCATGCTTGGATTTAGTGGCCAGCTTAGCATGCCCAGGGCTGGGGACAGTGGGACATGAGTATGGGGGCTTAATGTAAAACACTTTTCTAAATAATAAGAATTGACAAGGAATTTTTGAGTTAATCTCAAGTCCATAAAAATGAAATTCATTAAAATGCTGCAACCCAATCTCTGGGCATTGTGGTCACTAAAGAATGACGTAAAATGAAGTAATAGTATTAGGTTTATTGCAGGTTGGAAAAGCCAGATGCAACTTACTAAGGGATGATTTAACTCTTTGCCTGTGGTGGGGAGGCTTCTTATTAGCTCTGTTCAACCTAATAAATGAAGAAAAGGGTTTCTGACTCAGTTATATTTGAAACATCTCACTTCAGGCAATACTCCTTACTTTTGCTTCTTTTCTTAAGTCTATAATAATCGCATTCAATTATTATAAGCGTGCACATCCATCTGGCAGGTTTAAAATCCATTGTACTGTGGTGTTTTGGTTAAGGCAGCCACCATTCATGAGTCATGTATTCCCGAGGAAGCTGAATATATAATAACTTGCACACTTTGCATGGTTCCTTTATCTCTAAATCATAATATGAATAATTCAATAATTCATTCTTGTTAATAAAAGAGAACAATTACTCTATATATCTACCAGGCTTTTGAGGACTGGAAAGAACACATGTAAAATAGGACCTTATTCTTCTTTTTTTTGTCTTTTTGAGACAGGGTCTCACTGTACAGTTCAGGCCGGCCTTGAGCTCAGTTTGTAGTCCAGGCTGGTCTCGAACTCTCACCGATCCTCCTGCCTCAGCCTCCCGAGTGCTGGGATTACAGGCGTGCGCCTCTACACCCGGCATAGAACCTTATTCTTGATGGAGTTAGGCCTTGATATGTGAGGGGAAAAGGGATGAGCTGCTTAGAGTGATTATAATGCAAAGCAGAAAAATCATCAGAGCTGCCCTCTAGTTGGTGTCTCCTCCCACAGCATGCTGGACCCCATCTGTTTCAATTGATCAATAAGATTGCCAGACCTATTATAGAATACGCTATTACAGCCTGTCCACTGTCGCTTTTCCTTTTCTTCATTACCAGGGCAACCCTTATTTTCTTTAGCCTATCACTGTACACAGGTAAATGAAAGAGCATCTCCCAGTCTCTTTGGTAGTGAGAGATGGCCCTGCGACACAGTTCTGACCAATGGCAGTTAAACAAGTGCCACTAGGAACTTCTGAGAAAGCTCACTCAAATATTCAACTGCCAGAGATTCAGCTGCCATAACTTGCATTGCTTGTTCTCTCTTTTCTAGTCTGGAGCACTATTTGAAAGTGGACTTAGAGAAGTGATCATGGGATCCAGGATGGCTAAGAGCAAAGATGGAAAGGAACAGTTAATGCTAAAATTAGTTTTTCTTCTTTTTAATTTTTTTGACCAATTTTGTGTGCTTATATCTGAATAACTAAGTTGAAGATAATAGTATGCAATATAGCAACCATCGTTGAACTCCTATCACTTTAAAGTGAAATTCTGTATTGCTTCTATTTTTTTTAATGAGCAGAACATTTAATGAGGGAAAGAAAGCTCATGTCCCAAAGAGGGACAGGAGGGGTGTCCCTAGTGGTTGTCCCCAGAACGCTATCTCTTCCAGGGACTTTTATAGAGGAAAATCATGTGATGAGGCGGGTCGAAGGTGGTAAAGCACATGGGAACTCACTTAGGTGGGTATGAGGTGGGACAAAACTTGGTCAACTATTGAGATTACAAGCACCATTGTTCAGGTAAAATAGATTAAATCCAGTCTCTTCCTGTTGGGGGTTGGTCTAGTGACTCAATTGGGTTCTTTCAAAGCAATTGATACCTACTTAAAATATCAATCCCTGGTGCTTTAATGGTTTCTTTGGCTTTGTCTTCACAGATTTAAAGATGTTCTACCTACCAAAAATAAAAACGCCTTGTGTCTACTGAGGTCCTTTAGGTAGAACCTCTGAAGAATGTAGCTGACTGCCAATCAACAACTATGACCCCTTTCAGCCTGAAGAAGCCAGAGTGGTCATCACCCATGCTTCCCTCATGGCAGTTCAGGTTACTTCTTCAGAGGGTGAAATGTCGTAGGCAGCTGAGTTAGATAGAAATATTATAGGCAGTTAGTTAGGACCAGGCCCTCAAGGACGACATGGAAAACAAGATGACTTCAGAACTATGAACAAACACTCCTCCACCGTGGGCCAGATCTCAAGACAAGAGTAAACAAATACATCTACATGCTTCTGATGTTTTAAAAAAATTCTTTATAGAAAAAGGAAGATTAAAGAAGATAATATATATGTGTATATATATATATATATATATATATATATATATAGAGAGAGAGAGAGAGAGAGAGAGAAATGGATGACTTTCCTGAGTTATTCTAGAACATTCTACTAAAGGAGTACAACAAGAAGGCTCTTGGCTAAAAATACAAATGAAAACAGACAATGTGAAACATATTTAGTATGGGGCACCAGTGAATGTGGAAAAATATTAAGTCAAAATATGAAGCAATTTCACTTTTAATTTTGCAGCATCTAAAAAAGTACAGCCAGAGAATTGTAGGAATTAAAAAAAAGAACTGAGAGAACACTGTGCCTATCAAATTGCCATATGTATATTATTTACCAGCAATGAGAGATAAGTAGTGGATGTATTAGACTAGCATTCATCCCTTTGCATTCATGATAAAAAAAATCAGTCTCATCAAATCCCCTGAGAAGGAAGATGATGGCTTCAGCGAAGCTAGTTCTCACATCAGCCTGATGCAGCAGATTCTGAACATTGACTTCATAAGTGTTTAATGTGGGTAACAGAACACAAGTGCCTTTTCACTGCACAGTAATGTCTGTTTTTTTTTTTTTTTTTCTGACTATGAGTACTAGAGTACCCTGTTGTCCTGAGAGTGATTTAATGAAAGAAGACCAAAATAAGGACAAAAAGAACAATCTCTCTTTTTATCATTTAATCTTCTGATAGACTCAGCAAGGAACAGCAGAGAGTACCCAGTTTGTATCAAGTGTGCCCCAAGTTTCTTTCTGGTGAAGGGATTGTCTTGCTGGAGAAAGCAATTTTTGAATTGAATGAATCTTTGCAGGTTGCCTGTCCTGACTAAATGCACCCTTTCAGATGCTTTTTGGGGTGCATGACTATTAGAGGGAATTTTGTTTTTTTTTCTTGAGCACGTCTATTGCTCTGCTCTTCTTCATACAAAACACAATTATTGCAGTACTGTTGCTCAGAAAAACGTCTTTGCAGTGCCCATTAGAACAACCTTAGAGGGTAACTCATCTTTGAATCTCTGAAACTTCCTTGAGTGCCTGCTCAGGGAAGGCCCGACAAATGTTTATTGACTGAATGAAAGAGTAAGCAAAAGCTTACTACTTCAGAACAATATCTGTTCTTTAGTTAAGATGTTCAGAAAAAGCCTATATTCCTACCTCTCTGTTGATCAGCCAATCAGTGACTCAATCAATTGGAGTCGACACATAAAATAAATGTGTAAGCTGTTACCATAGCATTCTTGATATATATATATATATATATATATATATATATATATATAT
>PVJA010051729.1:0-12714 GCA_004027025.1 Myocastor coypus
AGCCTCCTCCTGAGTGCTAAAATTAAAGGAGGGTACAATCACACCTGACCTCGTCATTTTTGTATAATGTGGTGGTATAACTCATTTCTTTAGTAAAATGTTTTCTTTTTGAAATTTTATCAATTTACTTATTTGCTTGTGCTTGGAGTTCAAATCTCTTTGCCCTTGAAAAGCTTGTGGATTTTCTGGGACTAGGGCTGATCAGTCATCTGTGTGCCCATATATAAAGCTCTAAGGAAGTATATTTAGGTATGTGTGTGACACAAGCTAGCTATCCCTTTTCTGTAGACTGCCTCCAGCATACTGTCCAAAACACACCATGCATTTCTTCTCTGTAGTGTCTACAGGTTCTGAGGCCTTGGTGTCCTTGTATCTGATACCTCTCTGCTAACCCAGCCCTCTTGCAGAGTGCTTGAGTCCCGTAAAGGACTAAGCTGCAAAGATGCCGCATGTGCCTATGTTTCCGAATGTCTTGAAGAACTGCATCTCTCTTCTGTGCCATCAATTGGAGAAGCGAGAAACTGGCTGCATAAGAAACCCAGGACCTGTGGATGAGTCTGATAAATGGTTTAAACGTCTTCAGCATTTGGCCCTGACTGGGCCTCGTGAGGTTGCGAGCCAGATCATGGTGTTTTGCCAGCAGTGGTTGCAGCCAGAGACTCACACAGAGGAGGAGATAATAGAACAACTAGTGCTGGAGGAGTTTCTAGCTGCCTTGCCAGAGGAAATTCAGGCGTGGTTGAGGTTAAAGCATCCGAGGAACAGCTGGGAGGCAAGCATACTGGTGGCGAACTTGATCCGGGAATGTGAGTATCCTGGTGAAACAGGTAGGAAGCAACTGGTTGTTTTTGTCTGCTAAATATCTGCTGTATACATGGTATGTATTAGGAGCTGAGTAAAAGGATGCATTTTACATACCCAGTTTAATTTGCATAATCTCATGTGAAATGGAAGAAATAAGGACTTTGGTTTTTGCTTTAATGTTTATTATTGCTTTGAAAGTACCAATTTGCCCTCTCCACCCTACTTGTCCAGCTTAAGCTCTAATGTCAACTAAAAAGCAAAACGCGTACTACAAAAAAATCTTTTAGAGTTGCTCATGATGTTATTAAATGTAAATGTGGAGAGACTGAGTTTTATTTGGTCATTTCATTGAATGACAAATTTTTAAAAAATGAGTGGTTAAATTTCAGGTACAAGAGAGCATATTATGTGGCCCGCTTGGAAATTTTGATCTCTGCCCAAATTTACTGGTGTTTTGGTAACTCAGATTGTTAGGTTGGAGCTAAAGAGAACATCTCAAGAATGAAAGAAGCTGCTCAATTCTCTTAATTCTTTAAATAAAAATAATACTAAAGGTTTGCGAGGTAGAGAGGAAACAAAATACAATCCAGGGGGCCCGGCAGGATGTCTCATTGGTCTAAAGCGCCTGCTTAGGAAAGGTTAGGCGGCTGCAGGGACTGCGGTTCGATCCTCAGCACCACATGCTGCGCCAGCCCTGCCCTCAGAGCAGGCTGAGCCGGCCATGAAAATGAGTGAATAAATAAAGGTTCTGAAACAAGAAAACAAATAAAATAAAAAAAATTCCTTAAAAAAAAGTACAAATCCAGTATTCTAGCTATGTCAGGAATGAAGGTTGGAGCATGCACAAAGGAGAAGCACAGAGTGGGGTGTAAGTTTCTGGGAATGTCTTAGTCTTAGGGTTGGGTAGTAAACTCAGCCTTGCTCATACTTGGAAATGAAAGTAAGTAAACATGAACACTCATGGCTCACTGCTGATAATGAACTAAGGATTGTGCTTCATCCAGTTCCAGGAAGGCATGCCTGCATTTCTTAAAGTGATCTTTAAGATGGAGTGTGTTGTGTGTGTGTGTGTGTGTGTGTGTGTGTGTGTGTGTGTGCGCGCGCTACAGTACTTGGTATTTAAGGCAGGATCTTTACATTGAGCTATGTCCCCAGTGCTTGTTTCACTTAAGATTTTGTGACAGGGTCTTGCTAAGTCACTGAGTTGTCAGAACTGGGCTTGTTGTGGCAAAGCTGAGTCTGGGAAAGGAACAATACCCAAGGAAGTCAGGAGACAGTGAACAGCTTTATTTTATTTTTTTTGACCAGTTTTATTTTACCCTAGTGGTCCTGGCTGGAATAGTTTCCAACAAAAGCCAGGCAGCGAGTGTCTGTGAGCCAGAATTTTACATGAAGCATAAGCAAGGAATAGAAAGGCAGGACAGGACAGCCTGACAGTTCTGATCAGCCAGCAGTCTGAGAGCCTCCGTTACAGGTCCGTGAGTTATAGTTGAGCGTCTATGTTCAGTTATGTGCTCGCCATTACAGGGGCCAGGAAAGTAATCGCAGAGCCATGGAGCAGTTACAGAGCTAGGCAGCTGCAAAGAATGGGATTTTGAGAAGACTAATTTTTCCTTTTGTAGCTTTTTCCTTTCAAGCTCCAACATGTCATCTTCCTGTCTCAGCCTCTCAGAGTGCTGCAGTTACAGGTATATGCCACTGTGTGTGTGGCCTTATAGTGTACATGTTGAACACTTAAAGCGTATCTTTTATTTTTATTTTTTTGCGGGACCAGGGTTTGAACTCAAGACCTCGCACTTGTCAGGCAGGCACTTGTGTCATGGAGCTATCTCCCTGGCCCCCTTATAGCTTATCATTGTAGGCATTTTTATTTTGTTATTTTTTGTCTTTTTGTGTTTGCTGGTCTCACTATGCAGTTCAGGCTGGCCTTGAGCTCACTTTTGTAGGCCAGGCTGGTCTCAAACTCACACCGATCATCCTGCCTCAGACTCCCAAGTGGTGGGATTGTAGGCTTTGCCACTATGCCTGGCGGTATTTTTACATGTGAATTAATTTACTTTCACTAACAGCTTTGTGAAATTACTATCACTGTGTAGATCAGGAAACAGGTACAAAGCTGAGTAATTTGCGTGTAATTTCATAGTTCTTATTGGGAGGCTGCCTGCTCCCCTATCTGCAGTTTTTTTTTTTTTTTTCTTTTTTCTGAAGCTTTATTTGTTTATTCACTCATTTTTATGGCTGGCTCAGCTCGCCCCGAGGGCAGGGCTGGCGCAGCATGTGGTGCCAGGGATCAAACCGCGGTCCCTGAAGCCGCCCAGGCTTTCCCAAGTAGGGGCTTTAGACCACTGAGCCATCCCGCTGGGCCCACCTATCTGCAGTTTTAATCACAGTGTTACTCTGTCTCGAGTGGTATTTTCCCAGACTCTTAAGGACCTGACCAAAGGCCCAGAACCAGTGTAGCCACAGATCAAGGGGAGTTAAAGAGTAGCCTAGGATATGAAAAAGAAACAACAGATTAATGAAAGGTGTGCTTGAAACAAAGTGTACAGGTGAGGAGGGTCTTCAGGGTTCAGACTGCTGGAAGAAAGGCTGTCTTCTAGGTCAGTAAGTGAAAAGGATGTAGGGGGAAGGCTCAGTGGGGTTGCTGCTGCTACTATATGGGGAGAAGTTTCATTTTTTGGAAGACAGTGGGGAGCCACTGAAGAAGTTAGACCTGGGAAAATACCAGAGCTCCTGTTTGGGCTTTGCTGTGTTGAAGGGAGAAGTTATTTTGGTGACCTTTCTCTCTAGGAAGTCTGTCTTGGCAAGGTAGGGTGGTGGGAGAAGGCAGGCAATTTCACATTTGTGTGTGCTGCCAGACTGAGCTCAACTCCACGCTCTCTCTCTTCTAACTTCTCCAGCTCAGGACTTGACCTTTGTAGAAAACACGTACACTGAAGAACGCCAGGAGGGGAATGTAGAGGCCCTTGCAGAAAACACGAACACCAAACAACACCAGATGGAGAAGGAAGAGGCAGTAGACAGCCTACCCTTTGTTGGTCCCCAGGTAAGGCAAGCTTTTTGGGGACTTGGGTCTCAGATATAGGGGTCTTGGAGAATCTTATCTTGTTTCTGGGCTTTCCTTACTTGTTTTTATAAGTTTTTTTAAAAAATGTATTTAGTACAGGGTCTTTAGGGTCTCATTACGCAGATGGACAGGGCCAGCATGACATGTGGTGCCTGGGATGGAATCCTGGTCCCTGCACTTACCTAAGTAGTTGTTTTAGTGTGTTGAGCTATCTGGCTGGCCTTGAACCTTATCTATTTGGTTAAATCATGTTAAACAGCCTTGGTTTTCAAATATCTTGTAGGCTGTGCTCTTAGAAGGGCAGTTAGAGGTCCTGGGTGCCTATCGCACCAGCAGGGGCCCTCACTGAAATGCTGGCTTCCTGCCCCAGTGAGTCTGATTCTGTCCTTAAGGTGGTGCATACACTAGGCCCAGATGTAAGGTGCACTGGGAGTATGTGCTTTTCAGCTGCTTCTGCCAAGCCTCTGGTGCTTTGTTTTGATCAGTGAGCCTCTGCCTCTGATTACTTGCCTGGCTCTGGCCTTTCTCCCCCTCCCCCTCCCCCTCTGCAGTACCAGGGATTGAACTCAGAACCTTGAACTTGCCGGGCGAGTGCTTAGTCTATCAAGCTATCTTCCTGGCTGAATCTGGCTTTCTCTGTTGTCTCCACTCAGTCGCACCTACTTTCCTGTAGTGCACATATCAGTTTCTGTCCCTTGATGCCACCACCAGCTGGCCATGGTCATCCTGTGTCTCAGGTTTTAGGTGTTACAAGCAGCCCTGTTATACACATGCCTGTGTACATATTCAGGTGCATAGGAGCAAACACATCTTGGAATCCAAGGCTTGGGGTTCAGAGTGGTTTGTCATGTACTTGGCCCTTAGCATCTTACAAGAGATCTCCTGGATGACACTTGCTATTGTCACTTTCTATCTTTGATCTTTTTTTTTTTTTTTTTCATAACAAAAATTGAGCTTGAGAACTTATGCTTACCAGGCACTGAGTGTCTGTGCTACTGAGCTATATCTCTGGACTCTAATTTTGGTCAGTTTGATTTGCATCTTCATATTTATTAATAAGATTTTAATATCTTAATATCTCTTCATAACATCTTCATATTTATTAATAAGATTTTAATATCTTAATATCTCTTCATAACGTAAATTCTCTGAGTTTTACAGATAAGATACAGAGCCTTAACGTACTAAGTTGATAAGAACCAGAGCCAGAGCCAGAATGTAAATCTACCTTATAGATTCTTGGCACAGAGTGTACTGCTGAGCTTTTAAGTATTGCATTCTTGCTTGTTTTCCTACAGAGTGTCTTAAGGGGCTGTATTTTCTCTATGTAAACCCTAAGTAATTATTTAGGGACCGTAGATGTGTTCCTACTTTTCTCAGAAAGGTGCTATGCTAAGTCCCTGTGAACTCTGGATTGAGCACTTAGAAGCTTTCTGCTCATCTGCATGTCTGCTCTACCTTCAATCCTTTCTCATCAGGCTTGTTCCCCTTGCCCTGAGGGAATTCCTGGGCTTTGATGGGGTGTTTCTGCCATTTTAGGTCTTGGTGACCTTCGAAGATGTGGCTGTGACCTTCACCCCAGAGGAAATTAGTTACCTTACTGCTTCTCAGAAGAAACTCTATGGGGAGGTGATGTTGGAGAATTACCAGAACCTGGCTTCTTTGGGTAGGTGTGTTCTTTCCATAGAACTTGGATTCTGCCCCCTAGGTTCAGGGTCCTCAGTCTCTTTGCTTTGTCCCATCCATGGTGGTAGCTCATTGTCACCTCCAGGTCGGAGGCAGTATTTTAATGTCAGGATCACTCACAATGATAAAGTCATTTACCTTAATGAGCACTTAATGTGTGTCAGGCAGGCATCCAAGCATTTCACAGATTTTAGCCCTAAGCCTTATATGAGTCCTATAAGGGGGACATACACTGCTTATTGTTGTTGTTATTGCCATTTTATATTTACATGAGGAAACAGACTCAGAGAAAAGGTATATTACTTAAAGGTGTGATGTGACCCTTAGAGGCCTATGTCTAGGATCTGTCCGCTTAAACTCTGATATGCTGCCTGAAAGATACTGATCTTTCCCAAACTTTCTGATTGTGTTAGCTGGGACTTATAAGCTTGGTATTGGAATGTCTCTTGAGTTTTACTGATCTTCCATTTTAGCAAAGCGAGAAGACCTCAGCGCTGAGCCACACGTAGGCAACAGAAAAGTAACTTCCATTTCTTCTGTATCAACTGTTACGTTACTTTTGTCTGCAAATGACTTTGGTTTCGATTTAAAGGGTTAATATAGAATTTCTATGTAAAATAGCTTATTTAAGTTTAAAAGAGAGATAAACTAAAGAAAAATATTAAATACCAAGCACCACTAGCAATGTCCCATAAATATCAAGTACTTCTATAAATGCTCAAAAATGTGAGGGCCACTCACTAAGGTATCAATGCACTCATAATGTTTTGTCTCTTGCAGGCATTAATGGTTACAAAGTACACACTTTCTGTCCTGGATGTTATATATGAGTGAAGAAAGTCAGAACACAACATGTTGGCAGGCAAAGGATTTAAGTATTGGAAAGAAGGAGAAAAGAGAGGAAGGAGGATAGGAATGGAGGTCCTTACTGGAGGAAAAAGAAGCATAATCTTGTTCACTTTTTGAGTTATTCTGTCAGATTCCCCATGCTGATATATGAAGCTCAGCACACTCTTTAGCTCCCCCTTGCAGTTTTTCTTTTTTGTCTTTTTGAGACAGGGTCTCACTGTACAGTTCAGGCTGGCCTTGAGCTCAGTTTTGTAGCCCAGGCTGGTCTGGAACGCTCACCGATCCTCCCGCCTCAGCCTCCCGAGTGCTGGGATTACAGGCGTGAGCCACCATGCCCAGCTAGTTTTTCTATATAGCAGAATTTTTAGCCTTGACAATATTGACATAAGAGCCCAGATAATTCTGTTGCTGAGTGCTGCCTATATTGCAAAGCATAGAACAGCATCCTTGGTACCATCCAAGATGCCAGGAGCACCTCCCCCTTTCCCGGAGTTGTGACAGCAGAAGCTATCTCCAAAAAGGGGTGGAAAACTTTGAGATCCACTATTCTCTAAGTTTGGGGACAGTTTTAGTTTTACTCTAGGTTTGCACCTTTGAGAAATTATCCCCACGTTGTGAGGACCCAGAATTGAGACTTGAACCCAAGTTCTGAGTCTGCCTTCTTCAACAGGGTACCACCTTCCGAAACCTGCCCTTATTTCGTGTATGGAAGAAGAAGCGTCAGTAACAATGGAGGAAGACAGCAATACCATGATGTTTCAGAGAGGTAAAGCCTACAGATACAGAGATGGGAATCATGGGAGGGCGTGACCCCCCACCCAGGTGGTTGGAATTTGGGCTGGGACTTGCTGGTCGGGGCCATTCCTCAAAATCCACCCAGCTTGTGAAATGGGCTGGTAGGTGCTGTCACTTCAGGGCCTCTGTCTTCAGTACTCGTACTCATTTTCTTTCTAGAGTGTATCTCTTCTTGCAACAGCAGCTTCAGGGAAGCTGATTTCCCTCTTCCCCAGTGGTGAACCCTTTCGCTCATTTGTGCCTTTTCTTTTTTTTTTTTTTTTTTTTTTTGTAGCTAGATCAAAGATCTATCCTCTAACTGAAATAGAGGGTAAACTTTGGCAAGACATGATCTCTCTTTCCCATTCCGTGCACCAACCCCCAGTCCCTCAGATTTGTGAACAGCCAAACACTTCCTTCACTTCCATTCCTTCCCTGTGTGGGTTGACCCATGTAGAAATCTAGGTGAGTATTATTAGCAGAAGGATAGTCCATAAAGAGATGTCTATAATGAACTTGGATGTTCCAGAAATAGGCAGAAAGGCTGCATGGTCTGAGTGAGATAGAGGGAGACAACGGTTGAGGCCACAGAAATAGACAAGCTCCAGCCCACAAATGGCTAGTTAGGGAACATGGATTTCATTCTGAGTGAGTTGCAAAGGTAGTTCTTCGGTTCTTTAAGATGCTAGTTTTTAATCTCTACATATCCCTCACTTTTATTAAAAAATGCTTGAAGAGTAATCTTTTGAGCCGGGCGTGGTGGCGCACGCCTGTAATCCCAGCACTCGGGAGGCTGAGGCAGGAGGATCGATGAGAGTTCAAGACCAGCCTGGGCTACAAAAGTGAGCTCAAGGCCAGCCTGAGCTGCATAGTGAGACCCTGTCTCAAAAAGACAAAAAAAAAAAGAGTAATCTTTTGAAACTTTAGGGTGAGGACTGTAGACGTTTGATCCATAGCTTGTTGTTTGATCTGTGCTCATTGTTAAACTTAAACAGGACATACAAATAGTACAGAGACAGCATACACACATCTCTACTACATGTCCAGTAAACCATAAGATAACATGAAAAGGATCAAAGTTTTCAATGCCATTAACGGTATTTTGTAACAGATCAGGTTTGGTTTCGTGAGATGAGAGTTACACAAAATGAAGAAGTATTCTAATCACATTTTAAACAAGATACACATTGTAGAATAACAGTTTGTCCTCCCGACATAACAGCTTGTTTTACTTAGCTCTGAGTTTTTGAGAAGTCCATAATTGTTTTTAATCCTTGTACCATTGTTCCACAATATGAACAGTCTGTATGTACACTTTGGCTCAGTGGTTCCTTTGGCTATAGCAGCTGTGGATGTGAAGGCTATTATGAGTTCAAGCTTCCTTTTGTTCTCTTCTTTAACATCTCCCGTAAAGGTTGGAACAGCATCATGGATGGAGAATCTTGCCATGGGCAATATAGTTGTATTGGAAGTCAAATTCTGATCCTTGTTGTGAGAATATAAATGTTATCTCTGGAAAAATAAAGCTAAGAAAAATGTTAAGCAACAGGTGAAGGAGGTGAATACATGCCTGAGTGGAACGAGTTGTGTTCCTTTTAAATAGTATGATGTTTTCATCTCAATTTCTTTTCCTTCTGCCATCTGGGCAGAGCCATAAAGTTTTTTTTTTTTTTTGGTGGGACTGGGGTTCAAACTCACAACCTTGCACTTGCCAGGCAGGCGCTTGTGCCACGGAGCTATCTCCCCAGCCCCATAAAGTTCTAATAAAGCTTCATAGAGCTCCAATAGAGCTTCATGGAGCTCCAATCTGATGCTTCCATTGGAAGTATTAACTACCTCCCGGGCTGCCTCTCCTCTACAGATTTCCCAAAGAATCCTAATCATTAAGATAAGTAACACTGGTATTCTGGCAGAATGACAGATCTGGCAGTGGAAATATTCTATTAGCACCTACACCATTAAAGTACTTTACTTGGGGAAGAAGAAGTCCCCTTTTCTTCCCTTACTTTGGTGTTATTATTTATTAGACTTTTTCCATCAGTGAATTCTATTTAGTGGTGAATTTGGAATATAAACCCAATAACTAAAACTACCTTTAATATTTATCAGAAATGACAATAAAGCCATCATATTGACGCAAGAAGAAAAAACTGATCTCTGATGGGTGATCTCCCAATGATTTATTCCTCTGGCTCCCTTTGGGTGATGATTAATCCTAGATGTCAATCTTAAAAAGAGGTCAGCATTTGTTTGACCTTTGGCATTTAGGTCTGACCCATAGCAGGAGCATCCATCCCTCCCATAGCTGTTAGATTTTTTGCCTTTGGTGTTCTCTCTTTTGAGGGCTTAGCCCTATCTGACTGCCTATAATATTTCTAACTTGGCTGCTTGCAACATTCCACCTCTGAAGAAGTAACCTGAACTGCTGTGAGGGGGATATGGGCGATGATCGCTCTGGCTTCTTCAGGCTGAAAAGGGTCATAGTTGGGAATCGGCAGTCAGAGATACTCCCCAGAGGTTCTACCTAACTGCCCTCAAGAGACACCAGGCTTTTTTTTATCTTGGGTAGGTAAAATAGCCTAGATCTTTTCATTTATGGAGTCTGACAGTTTGTCATAAGTCCCTTTAGCTTTTCTTATATTCATCTCTGAACTTGGAGAACTCATGAAGGCTATAATACTCTATTCCGTCTATTTTTAGTTATCTTTTATAAGAGAACAGTGACATCAGCAAGCGTATTTATTTATTTATTTAGTCTTTTTGAGACAGGGTCTTGCTATGCAGGTCAGGCTGGCCTTGAGCTCGCTTTTGTATCCCAGGCTGGTCAGAAACTTGCACGAATCCTTCTGCCTCAGCCTCCCAAGTGCTGGGATTACAGGTGTGCGCCACCACACCCAGCTATCAGCAAGCCAATTTAATTTGCATGTTTTATTCTAATTTTTTGAGGTATGATAACTGGAAAGAAAGGGTTAGAAATAAACAAAGAGACCTGTGCCAATGTCCAGCAAAAGGCTGGGTTTCCTTTTTGGTCATGATTTCTTAGGGCTCCTAGAGATGACAGAGGCTGTCCGGCCAGAGGGAACAGGCAGGCTGAGTGCCCTTTAGTCCTACTGGACCTTCTGGGAGGCTGAGTCTGAGCTCTACGTCTCAAGAGTGCAGTCTCACTTCTGGCAGCTGTTTTGGCAGTCAGGTCATGGCTTGTGTGGGCCTCTTGAGACAATCCTTATTCTGGCCTGGCTTCTGACAGCCATAGTGGGTGAACTTTATCGTCATTGAGTTCTTGGAGCCAAAAGAATCAGACCTTTGGATATAAAACTGCAATAAGGCAGCTAATTTTCATCTCTTGTTTTCTCTTCCTGGTTTTCTCCCAGTTCCAATTCTAGGAAATTTATTTCTTAGTGTCCTGTAAAGTATCAAGTGAGTTTTTTGGCCAATAGGAGGTTTTGTATCAGAATGTTTACACCTGCTCATTTTCTAGGTTTTATTCGTCGAGCTGGTACCCAAATTACTTCTCCAGTATCTGTAATGACACAAGCAAAACCTCTTCCCCATCTCTGAATAACTCCTGGAACCCACTGACCAATATCATTTAGAAAGAAAACAGGCTGTTGTAAAGAAATGCTCACTTCCTTTGTCCAGTGACAGTCTGCAGCAGATCCATCCGGCAGCCAATTTAAAAATTTTATGTAAATAAAGCTTTTTGTATTATTAACCTGGGTGTATTCATATATATTTCCATACTATCTCCCCTTTTTGTTTAATGAGCATTTAAAGCTTAATATATTAGTGTGGCATTATTTTTATGCCCAATGGCTATACTTTTCTGATGGGTTGTTAAGACCAATTTAAAATAAGGCCTGTATAAATACAAGTATAACATTTGCTATTTGACAAGTTCAGTCAAATCTCAGAATTTATCTTGGAACCATGTATTAGACAAAATGGAACTGCTATTTTTTAACAACCATAGATAGATATTTTAGCATTGAAGTCTCTAGAATGTTAACAAAAACAATTACACAATTTTACACAAAAAGTTAGAAATCACATCATATACAACAGTGTAGCAGGCCATTCTTATGACATTTTGTGACATGTTTTAAATATTTTTGTTTTGTTTTGGCATAACACTTTTGTAAAAGAAGCTTTTAATCTGAAAAGCTTTTGTCCCAATAAACACTTTTATTCCAATAAATAATGTTTTACATTTTGAAGGCCCTATATATTTGGAATCATAAATATACTTAGTATACCATGAGATTAATAACAGCAAATCATCATACTCATATGAAGACCTTTTTTAATCTTTTTGTACCAAAATCATCTTTCAAGAGAAAACCTTATTGTAACATTTTGAAAAACTTCTGTTTTAACCAATGGTCTATGTATTGAAGGTGTTTCCTAAGAGACTATTAAGATTGTTGCGAGTTCCTAATTAATGAATAAGCAGGTTGACCACACCTCTTATTAATTGGACTCCTCCCTAATGAATTTCTTCTCTCAAAGGAATTTTTATTAAATTAAACCTTATATATAAATCAATTTTAATATCACCTTGACTATCCGGCAATCTAGGAAAAAGCATGCTTTTTAAGTATATCTCAAATTGTATTTAAAATAAATCATCAAAGAACAAAAATTTAAAAAAAGGAACAGCTGTTCATTGAAAGACACAAACACTTTATAAAATGAAGAGTCCTGGGGCCTGGCGGGATGGCTCTGTGGTCTAAAGCACTTGCTTGGGAAAGCTTGGGTGGCTTCAGGGACCATGGTTTGATCCCCGGCACCACATGCTGCGCCAGCCCTTCCCTCGTGGCGGACTGAGCTGGCCATAAAAAAATAAAATAAAATAAAATAAAATGAAGAGTCCACTCAATTTTTTGGCCAAATTTATAAGTAGACTAGTCAGATTTTTATTCGTTAATTATTAGAGATCTCTTGTTTGAAAAATTTGGAAGGAATAAAATCCTTTCTTATAACCAGTATGCATATTTTATAATTATGTTTTTTCTGTCACCTATTTAGACCTTAGATTTCTGTTTGGTCAGTTCCTTGAAGAGGCCTCAGGTTGGACCTAGCCCCATTGCAGCTAACTTCTTTAGATCTGGCTTCATGGTGCAGTCTGACAGTACACACTGGTACCCAAATATGTTGTTCAGTATTTTCTGAAAAAACACAAGCATACCCTTTGCCCCAAGTTAGTAGTGGACTGAGTTCCTTTCATACTTTTTTTTTTTTTTTCCGGTCTTTTTGAGACAGGGTCTCACTGTGCAGTTGAGGCTGGCCTTGAGCTCACTTTTGTAGCCCAGGCTGGTCTCGAACTCACACCAATCCTCCTGCCTCAGCCTCCCAAGTGCTGGGATTATAGGCGTGCGCCACCACGCCTGGCTTCCTTTCATACTTCAGTGTAGAATTTTTTTATTTTTTATTTTTTTTATTTATTTCTTGTTTCAGAACTTTGTTTATTTTTATGGCCGGCTCAGCCTACCCTGAGGGCAGGGCTGGTGTGGCATGTGGTGCGGGAATCTAACCGT
>PVJA010051730.1:0-12680 GCA_004027025.1 Myocastor coypus
CAACTTTCAAAGAAAAGAAGGGGGAAAAGAAAAAAAAAGGTAATGTGGATTCAGAAAGGTTAATGTTTAATTGTTTGATCAATCTTATATACCCATATGTATTAATCTAAACTGATCTGATGATGAAAATATGTAATATAACCATTGTTAAATTTAAATAATAAAAAATTGAAAAAAAAAATTTTAAGTTCACCTACATAAATGTGATGCCCATTATCCTGAACTGCAGGACTGATTTTAGAACTGTTTACCAAGAAAGGTTTTATTTAAGTAAAATTATATGTGGGACTTGTTAAACCCACTTCCTAGGAGCAAGAAAATGGTAAAGAAATTTTGAACACTGTCTCTTCCTAAGGATTTTGCTGTATTTAGGTCCTCTGGTAACATAATACAATCACTGAGAAAATTTCAGCGTACATTAGGTATATGATATTGGAAATTGATAATTACAGAGGTTGATGTATGACGGGTTAATTTTCAAATGTGCAATTATGTGTTTATTTTGTTCCCATATCTTACTGCCCAGTTTTTCAACCTTGGTTCTGCTGACACTTGAAATTTATTGAATCTTTCTTGAGGGCAGCACTGTGCCCTGTAAGAGCCAGTTGAGACCAATACCATGTCTAATTGTGATAACCAAGTTACTTGCAGATATCGCTATACGTATTCTTGAAAGTAACAAAATCACCCTGAGAGGAGAATGAGTGATCCAACCTAATCCAATATTTCATGCCTACTGCAGATTTAGGAAAATAAAAGTTTTAGTTCTATATTTATTTTTGCAAAGGTTGCTTAAAGGAAAAGAAGCTAAACTTTTGATTTTCTTTCTTTCAGTAGTCCTAAGGTTGTGCATTTAACAGTGAGATATAACCCTGCTCTTATTTTGTTTTACTGTACTTTATTTTAATTTATTTATTTTATGTTAAGACAGGGTCTATGTTAGTTGCCCAGGCTGGATACAAAATTGCCATCTGCCTGCCTTATCTTTTCCCAGAGTATGGGATTTATAGGGTTATGCCACTGTGCCTTGCCTCCACTCATGAGGTAGGTCTTTAAATGTCTAATGAACTTTTCTGTCTCTTGGTAATTGTTCCCATTACATCAATGTTTGATTATACTGACAATCAAAAAGTCCTCCTAAATTTAGAGTTAGTAATCTTCAGAAAGAGAGTAGATATTTGTCAGGAGATGATCCATGCAAGGTTGAGTATGTATACTCAAAGACATTAAAAGAATTGCTGGAAGAAATGTTCATTTAATGGGACAGTAGTGGTGTCAGATATTTTGTACTGAAATAAAATATAAAATGGTTATGAACATGTTTTAATTTTTTAACTATTTACTTGTTTGGTACAGGATCTCACTGCACAGCTGAGACTCTAGTGATCCTCCTGTCTCAGCCTCTCCCACACTGGGATACAGTCATGCACCATTACACCAAGTTTCCATGACCATAACTACACCCAGTTCCCATAGCCATGATTGAATGCTGCGGGTTCTGTGCACAGCACAGCGCGCAGTACCAGTGATCGGACCTGGCATCTTGCTCTTGCCAGGCAGGTGCTGAGACTGTCAAGCTATCTTCCCAGCCAAATTTAAGCCCCAAATTCTGTTTTCCTGTTAATAAGTTCAGAGCCAGTTAGTCACCAAATTATATTTGTGACACTGGTAAAAGTAGGAAACAGAATTCATCCCTGATCATGTCTAAAAGACAAGAAGAGATTAATGTATTACTGTCATATTACTTATTCACAGACAAATGTATAGATAATATTATTGATGTTTCATTTTGAAAAGTTTTTGTATCAAATATTTTCAAATGCTTAGGGTGTCTTGATGCATAGAAAAATATTATTTGGGGGCTTGCTTTATGAATTACGCTAAAGAAATTTATGCTTCATTCTTAAAGGAAGCTTCTAACACTATTATAGATGCTCATATATGGTTGTTGTAAGTGGCCCTATCATAACTAGTTTTGTAATTTCTGTTATCACTACCACGATCATCATTATTAAGCCACAGGTCAACTACAATTACCAACCAAATGCAAGGAAAAGCAGCCACTTCCAGAGAACCACACTGTTTTCTGGATAGCTCCAACAGATTATGTTTTCTGAAAATAACCACATAAATAAATGGATAGATATTAAATGTTCTTGTTATCACCTGAGTTTCATCCCCCCATGTGGCATATACTCTCAACCATTTTTAACCTATGCTGCATTTGTTATTGCTGCAATAGAGTGCGTGAGACATGATGTTACATAACTAATTAGTTGAAGGCTTCTTAATTAATTAATGTTTCAACTCACAAAATTCCCAGGCATAGTAGCATGTACCTGTAATTCCAGCATTCAGGAGGCTAAGGCATGAGGATCACTCCAGTGTGAAGCCCAGTAGGGCTGCACAGTGTGCCAAAGGCAAGCCCAAAGCACACAGCCAGACCTTTGCTTAAAAAGAAAAAAAAAAGCATTTATTTTATTTTAATATTTATATATTTGCTATTTTGCAATAATTTAATTCTCACAAATAGAGTAAAATATATGGCAAATAGTTGTTATAAATAATTGTTATAAAAATACTAACTATAAGTAATCTTATGTAGAAAAACATATTATTAAAATATAAGGGCCAAAGAGATAATTCAGCAGACGAAGTGCCTCTTTAGACAAGTGCAGGGGCTGGGGTTCAACCCTCCGGTGTTGCATGCCTATAAACCTATATCTAGTAAGGCTGAGAACAGCACAAGGCCAAGCTGCATAGCGAGGCCCTGTACCATATGTGTATGTATATATATAATGTATAGTTTAAATTAATTTGATTTCTAAGCATTTTAATGTACAAATCTATGTATCTATAATTAGATTATTTTTCAAGAAATTTCAGCATAAAAATATATATTTTAGCTTACGCTTATGACATTTTTATTGATTTAAGAAATTAGAATTTTCTACACTTAAACATACTTCTAAAATTGATGGTCTTCTTGTGGACATTTCCACTGTTTGAATTAAGTGAGTTTTTAAATTGTGTGAATAAGTATACTCTTTTTGGTGTTTTTTTGTTTGGTTGGGTTTTTTTTTTTTTTTTTTTCTTGTCCTTTTGAGACAGGGTCTCACTATGCAGTTCAGGCTACCTTTGAACTCATTTTGTAGCCCAGGCTGGTCTCAAACTAACATTGATCCTCCTGCCTCAGCCTCACAAATGCCGGGATTACAGGCGTGTGCTACCACAACTGGCTCTAAATTTTTAAATATAATAATTTAGATTGATTTTTCTTTCCCCAAAAATTTATAGTCTGTAGGTATTATATGAATTTACACATTAAAGTACTATTTAATGATTTACACGATTTACATTTGCTAAATTAGTGTAATAAAAAGTCAGCAAATTGCTTGGCATATTATACCAGATGAAGGTTTTAAGGTGCCTCAATAAATTCAACCTCAGAATTCTATGCTGATTAATTTAATAAAAACTTGTTTTTTTAAGTGCTGACCTTAGGTGGGGAGACAGCTCAGCTGCACGAGCGCTTGCAGCATCAAGGCAGGAGCACCATCCTGAGCTTGGCCCAACACCAGAAAAAAATCTGCCTAATAAGTGATGACTTTATATTAAATATGTTATATTATATATGTTTTATTTTTGATATTTACCTTCCAGAAATCATGAAATACATATTATAGGGAATTAATCTGTCTAAAATTATCAGTAAATGATATATAATTACTCAGAATATATTATGATACTTATTAAAGTATGATATTTTTAAGTAGTTGGTATTAATATGAATATTTGTGATTGAATTCCAAATACGCTTTAAAAATAAAAAAAGATTTTAAAAAGATGCTTATTACAAATCTTAAATTTAAATTAATATAGAATATAGAAATTCTTTGCCATTTTAATTTCTCAGCTAGAAGTTAGCTGGATTTGATTAACTCCATATCTCTGCTAAACAATACTATCTCTATGCTAAATGGAATGCATTTGCACTTTTTCTGCAAGTGTTCACAACTGCTAGTGAGTTCTCAAATTGCTACGGATAAAAAAGAAAAAAAAAAAAACAGATAACAGAATTAACTTAATATAGATTTTGTCAGCTGGGCACCAAGGACTGGAGTACTAATTTTTGGCTGCTTGGTTCTCAGTGCCAAATGTTGGGTTGGTCTCAGCATCTTGCTGGAGACCAAATCAACAGTGAAAACTGTCAAGATGTATATGGTTAAAGGGTCTTAAGGATTACTGTGATTTCTTTTGCATTCCAAATATAAAAGGTCTCCCAGACTTTGGTAAACTTCACTTAAACAGCTATCAGCAGTGGTTGAGATATTTAAATTTTTTATAAACACAATTTATATAGGTACATATACCTCTAATATGCTAAGATGTGTAAATACATTAATTAAATGTCATTCAATCCCCCCAAAAATACATATATATAGATTTTGTGGCCCGTTTTATTTCCAGAAGTTTTGACTCAGTCCATTTTATTTGGTACAAAAATTGCTTGTTTCAAAACATGATCAGGGCCAGCGGTATAGCTCAGTGGACTAAGCATTTGCTTAGATACGCATAGGGTACAAGGTTCAGTACCTGGCATACGATGCCTCGCCTGTCCCACTCTCAGGTACCCTGAGCTGGCGTACACCTGTAGTCCCAGCACTAGAAGCTGCATAATGAGACGACCCCCCCCAAAAAAAAGCTCAAAACATGATTTTTCACAAAGAATATCAACGAGGCTTGCAATTAATAATTGGCGCATGTAACAAAAATATATGATTTGATTATTTTGAAACCAGTCATCACACCAGAAATCAGTAATATATTGAGTCTGTGTTGTTAGGAGTGCCCGCTGAACACAGTTTTCAAACAGAAGGAGTGGATTTACCCACTGAAAATTCGCTTAAGCCCAAAGCACTAAGCCCTTAAATCTTAAACGTGAGAGAAGTGGGTGGAGCAAACACATGAGCACCACTAGGGGGTTGTGTAATCAAAGAGCATGCTGTTCTCACAGAAAAAAGCGGCCTCACCAGCATTCGTTGTTGTCTTCAGGCAACTTTATAGCCATTACTGTCTACAATGAGGCACCAGGCAAGGAAAGCTTCATTCAGTGGCTGACAAGGGTAGCCTCCCTGTTCCCACATTGCCTGCTAAAGCATCACAAAGAATTGCGTTGTCATTTCCCGTTTGTCAGTCTCAAAATTTAACCAGGAGCTTAGTGTGGCCTATGCCAAATAAATTCTTGCTGTCTTTTTCTCCCCACAAATAATGCACTCTACGACAACTTTCAGCTGGGTTTGGAAACACAAAATACCTTTCTAAAGAGAAAGCCAAATGTATAAACAGAAATCTACCCCATTAGCAAGAAGGAGTTCACTCGAACTATCCGATCCTCCAGTACTACACGTATGAAAAGATTATAATTTTAGTTAACTTGATAGGTTGAATACTGACTCTAATGATATCTGTGTCAATGTGGCACTTGAAAAATAGTGAATAACAAACTGCAGACAAGCATAACATAACACAAACACAACTGGCAACAGGTGCATCTCTCCAATTGATTACATATTCCTTCATTAAAATTTTGCTTACAGGCATAATTCTTTGGTATATAAATATTCAGCTATGCTGATAGTGATTAATATTTGCAAATCATTTTCCTTTTTGTGTGTGTGTGTCTTTTTTTGAGGCAGGGTCTCGCTATGCAGTTCAGGCTAGCCTTGAGCTCACTTTTGTAGCCCAAGCTGGTCTCGAACTCACACCGATCCTCCTGCCTCAGCCTCCCGAGTGCTGGGATTACAGGGGTGAGCCACCACGCCCGGCGCAAATCATTTTTCTTTTGAAAAGAAATGTAAGGGCTGCAGAGAGCTCAATCCCTGGTACCATGTGCCTTATTGGCCCCAGAACCTCACATACACTACACGGGCCCCAAAGCTGGGTATGTGGCAGATACCCATAATACCAGAGCTGGGAAGGCTGAGACAGGAGGAATGCTACCAGTCTGAGCTGCACAATGAGATCCTATATGAAATAAATAAATAATTTTTTAAAATTTCTTTAAAAAAGAAATGTAATCAGAACAAGGCTCTTATGCTTATACAATCTCTAACAGACTTTCTTTTAAGCAATGGAATGCTAGTACCAAGCCATAAAGGATAAACTTGAGACTTTTATAGGTTAATGGCTACAACTTGTGACCACAATCATAAGTGAAATAATCAGGCTCACATATGTAAATATCATATTGTCTCCAATTCAATGCAAGAAATTGAAAGAGTTAAAAAGGTCAAAAATATATAACAGATACTGCGAAATGGAAGAAATTATTTAAAAATACATTTAAAAAAACAAGGGTTGTGAGAGGTGAAAAGAAGGAAGGGAAATGGGAGAGAGATACAATTTGACAATAGTATTTGTGTCTCCTTATTCATTAAAAAAGTAAGATTCCTGCTAATATCAATAAGAAATTTATCATGCTATGTCTTGATCTCTGAATAGCTACTCAGAAGACAACGCTTTGCTACTCATTCACTATTGCTATTTGCCTATTACTTTGTTATGAATTTCAGTTTCACTTTTTTGATAATAATTTTAAAAGTCAGATCTTTGTAATTATACATACAAGACTTCTAAAATTTCTTAGAATGCAGTTGTTTTTCTGTTTAAGAACTATAAAAAACAGAATAGGTAGGGCTGAGGGCAACAGAAAGATTTGTTTTCCACCCCAGTAAATAAAAGATTAAATGTCCATAGCTCTGTATGACAAATCCACCACAAATTAGTTTTTCTGCACTACAGAGAAGGAGAAATCCAAGAATCCAGACTATCTGAGTGATTTCAGCCATACAAATATTAATTATCAATATTATGCAAAGACTATAACACTAGAAGGCTCCCTTCAACTAATGAACCTTACTACACTAGATTAGCAGCGGACCTTACTAGCCACAAAGCAGAGGAACAACTCAATGACAGCATCCCACAATACTCAGTACAACCCTGGGAAAAAAGGGAAGGTCCAGGAATGCTGTAATATTAGTTTCCTACTACTATGAAAAATTAAGAAATCAAGGATTTCATTTGATATTTAAAAGAAAACATTGACTTTAAATTCCTGTGGTTGTACTGCTTTTAATATGAAACAAAAAGCTGTACATTAGCAACCTAGTACTTGAAAAAGATCTTGAGAAATTTCTTAGATCATTCAATAACAAACACTAATTTAAAAATCACTCAGTGATAAATGAGAGGCCATACATTTTTACATTAAAGCAGCTTTTATCAATATGTTATAGTTTTATTCAGCAATGATTTGAACCAGGACAAATAACTACACTTTACTTTTCCCTGAGTACCTCAAAGAAAAATTGATATGTAAGAACGATTACTGACTCCATTGTGTACTTGAAGAAGAGAAGCTACAATTTAGAAAAATCCCCCTATTAACATGAGTTGACTCATCAGTTATAATTTTTCTCATTGAATTCATTCCACCACCACTTTACTCTGAAAACATAGCATTGGATCTCTCTAGGACTGATATGTTGCCTCTGAACTACTCTGTAAACATCAACACCTTTAAAACTCTTCCTGACTTGGGACTAAATTAGCTTTCTTTTATGTATATGATTTGAAGTGCCTCAAATTCAAAGTAACACTATATCCTCCCACATATAGACACACAAATACCCTGGTGTCTATACAAACAAAAGTACACATATGTAATGTAAGTATATAGATATATAAATACTTAACAATAAATGCAAAGTATATTTGGTAACTCTTTTTATTTTTGGTACTGGAGATTGAACTCAGGACCTTGTGCTTGCCATGAGGTGCTAATGCCACTGAGCTGCGTTCTCAGCACAAAGTTTATTTGGGAAAGAATGGTTTTAATGATATTTTTGAGTCTTGAAAGACATTAGGAATACTGAGCTCTCTTGGTATGTTGTCATCACAAGTCTAGATCTACTAAGGATGAATATTCATTTAAAGGATAAGTTTTACTCCCATTTTTCTCAATTTATTACCTCCAAACAAAATAATTAAATATAAATTCATGACAATTAATTTACACGTGGTTTCAGTCTATATGTCCAATTTTGTCGCAAGGATAAAATTGATCCTGCCATTCCTCTTTATATTCAAAACCACTTTGAACATATTCCAGGAATCAAAGGACATATTTTTCAATTTATTTGTGAGGGAAAATTATGAACAACGAAATTCTTCAAAATATTTGGGGAATATATCTTTGTCCTTCTGAGACAGTGTGTCACTGTGCAGTTTCGGTTGGACTTAAGGTTGCATTGGCTCTCATGCTGGTCTCAATTTTGCAACAAACCCTTCCCCTCAACCACCCTACTATTGAAAATGACAAAAGTATTTCAGAATACAAAGTCAACACAAAAGAGTAATGAAGTAGGCTATGTTTCTCAAAATACTCTTCATGTGTCACCTACATCAGATATTATTAAAGCTGTTTTAGAAGTTAAATTCAAGTGCCTTCTACTCAAGTACTGTTAATTTACAGTGGGAACAGAAGCCATGAAGCAAATTTTAAGCTGCAGTCAAGCAAATAGGGAACAGCTCTCTGATTTATGTCTTCTTACCTGGGACAATTGCAAGTTTTTACACAGTTAAACAAAAACTTAGTGCAGTAGCTGGTATAGACACAATGTCGAAAAGGATATTTAAAAGAATGTCTCACTAGCTCATTTTCTATTTGCAATATGGAGAAGAAATTATGCTTTCAAACTAGTTTCCAGCAAGTGTTTATTATTTTTCTATTATTCAGAGGGTATCATCATTTATTATGCATATCAGTTTTTAAAATATCCCATGAATTACAAGGACAAAATAAATCAGCAATTTATATCAACATCTCAGTACGGGAAAGTAAAATAAGAAGACCACATGGGCAATGAGATATAATACACACAAAAGAATGGCTCAGTGACTATATTAATATAATATGTCTAGATTACTAGACCTACACAAATACTATTTTTTTATTTTTAGGAGTTAAAATTAAAATAGATTATAAGATAAATCTGAGGGTGCAGTAAAAAAAATCAATCAAAGCTATCAACATGAGTTTTTATTAAAATAGTTGTGTATGATTGAATATTATCTAAAATGTTATTGATATCTGGAAACACATGATGTTGTCTAATAGCGAATTAAAGTCATATCTGTGCAGTTAGAGGACAATTAAAGAAATTTTTCTACAAATGTCTCTAGAAAATTCCAAAATATGGAGGAGGGACAATGTCTCATTTCATTCCATGAAGATTGCACACTAAATGCAGATACTAAAACTACAAGAAAAATATAGACAAATAATTCTTATCAATATGAGTACAGATGTCCTTAACAAAAAGCTATCAATCTGAATCCAGATGAACTTGGAATTATATTTCACATAAGAAAAGAATTGATTCAATATCTCAAAGTCGATAAATGTACAGGCTTCTCAAAAAGATATACTTAGACCTAATATGTGATCCACAGACTTGATATAAATTCAAAACAATTAAATTCACTTTATTTTAATGAAATCTGAACCACTACTTTTACTCCTCTGCAATTCAAAATACTTAGCCCACAGAAACAACTAAATGCAGAGCCACAGATAAATGATTGAAGAAAATCTGGCATATGGACTCTATGTGGTGCCGTGTGGTGCCAGGGATTGAACAGCGGTCCCTGTGGTTCTCTAAGATTTCCTAAGCAAGTGCTTTAAAACACTGAACCATCTCGCTGGCCCCAATATTTATATTTTCTTTTTTTTTTTTTTTTTTTTTTTTTTGTGGGACCAGGGTTCAAACTCACGACCTTGCACTTGCCCAGCAGGCACTTGTGCCTCGGAGCTATCTCCCCAGCCCCTTTTCTTAATTGTATTTTTTATTAATTTTAGTGAGAAAGAAATAGCAATCAGATGATTTTTAAAATAGGTTAGTAAGACAGTTACAATAACTAATGCATTGTATATTGTTGTCTTCATAGTATTTGTTCAGAGGACATGATGCAGAAAGGATATCTTGTTTAAACACTATTATCATAAATTTTCTTCTCATTGAACTAAGAGAAGGTAGTTGTATATCTATCCTAATTATTTTGTATATGCAGAATATAGATAGATAGATATAGATAGAGAGATATAGATAGATATAGATGGATACAGATTTCACTACAAAGTGCTCCTTCATTTATATCCCCATTTTCATTTTATTTTCTCAAAAATAGGTGTTTCATTGATATTCAAAAATTGCAGGTGTGTGGATTCAGCAAAATAACCCAATATTGTCCAATATTTCATAATAGTAGTAGGTTATCAGCAGAATTGGCAATGTCAGAAGTTCTTCACTAGAGCCTTTTGCAGCTCAGCATATTAATATGGCTTTAATTTTATATCTCATGATTATACTTTTCTGCTGGATGGTTAAGACCAAAATAAAATAAGACCTATATTACAAAACTTTATAACTTTTGTATCTGAGAAGATCAGTCCAATTTCCTCACAATTTACCCAGAAACCATGTACAGCAGTTTGTAGATTTTTTGTCGGTGTCATTCATCTGAATGATACACAGCCACTGGTTGATCAATTTGCTCTCTGTGAAAGCCTGAGAGAATTTCTTCTCTCCAGGTGACTCTTTTTTTTTTTCCTTTGAAGATACTTTAATTTTGCAGTTATTGATTAATTAAAAAAACAACAACAACAACAACTGTTTTCAGCATTTCCTAGCTATAGTAGTGCATAGGAAATCTCATTCTAAATAAAGAAGTAATTAATGAAATAACAACACACCTTTACACTTTACATTGATAGCTTACAGTTTACAAGGTGCTTTCACATACATTATTTCATTTGAGTCTTACAACAAGCAGAAAAAAACATCAAGTGGGAAAGAAAAATAATTTTTTCAGGCTTACAATGAGTATTATCAGGCCAATGGCCAGTTAGTACAAGAACATACCAAGAACAAGACGGCAATACTCATAAGCCACAGGAGTGTTTTTGGTAGGCTGGCAGTTTGATAGCAACCATGTATTTAGCATGAGCGAATGAGTAAGGAATCAAGTCCAACACAAGGTTCTCATGAAATTCAAAGAACCGTACAACACTGTCAGAAAGGAGAAGAAAGATGCCCCAAAATATATCACCTTACTGAGACTTCAAAGCATAACATCCCTTCAAAATATCAGATAAAAAGAGAGTCTTGTCATAACATGATCAAGTTAGAAGAGGACCTCAGAAAATGTCCAATTCAACCCTTCCATCCTACAGTTAAGAGAACAAGGTCCAGGTCCTATTGACAGTTTCTGGCCGGAAATTCAGATGTCTTGACTTTCAGTCTGGGGCGCTTCTCTACACATTGCTATCTTTTAAATATTTGCTAGGCAAAGACATAACTTCTTCTGTTTTAAATAATGTGATTTGAAGTTAAATACTGTTTTGCCACTTACTTCTTGTTCAAGTTTTTACCTTGCTTTTGGCTATACTGCGGCTGAAATCAAGAACTTAATGTAGTTTTAAATATTCAAATTCTGTATATATAATTGGTCAGAAATAGACTCCACTGACATATTTAACAGCTTGTTCATGTCTTAAAATAGAGTGAAATGGAATGGCTGAACAGCCCTCAAAAGCCAATGTATGCCTACAGGTTTCGTCCATAATTAGGCACTAGCAATTTCATAGAAAAAAATATTTTTATAATTCATAGAAATCTTTTCAGTTACTGAAAACTACCTTGTAATAACCACATTGTCATCCCCATGATTTACTGAAATAATTTTTACAATAATATACAACAAAGCTACCATAGATTTTGTAGCATACATATTGAATACAATGATCAGCATGTTCTTGGGCTTAAATGAAATATAAAAAATTAAAATGTTAAAATACAAATGCTATTTTAAACTTATCAGCATGGTGATAAGTTTGTGTTACATACAACTTGCTATATGCATATTTCAAATTTCTCTTTCATGTTTTAAATAAAAGCAGACCAAGTGAAATCAGTGTCAAGCTTTATATGACATTACCATGCAGAAACAGCAGACAATCAAAAGACAGACTGACTGATGGAGAGTACATCTCAGGTAGGATTTTCCAATGTCTTCAAAGGTTTTGCAAAGGAGTGAGATGAACAAAAAGAAGAGGTGACAGTGACCCATCTGCACCAGAGAGGAAGCAAATAGAATGGTAACAATACTTTAAGTTTAAATCAGTCTGACTCAAAAGAAAATATCATCATATATGCATATAAATTGAGAATAAAAGTGAATGCAGCTTATTTTAAACTGTTTTGGTGTGTTGTTTTAAGGTAGGCCACTGAGACACAAAGAGAAAATCAGGTGGGGGAAATTAAAAGCAAAAATTAAAAAAGTAAGAAAACAGTTCAGCTATGGATTCTCAACAAACACTGAACTAATGTGCAAAAGTGCTGGAAATTTCCACATGACAGCAATGTTATTAAGTCAGTTGGCAAAAATGTATAAAAAATAACTAAACTGAAATACTAAAATTGTATCTGCATGATCATACATTCTGCTTACTGTGAGAAAAGAGGTTAGAAATTATGACATATCTAAAAATATCACACCTCAAAATTAAAATACAAATGTGGCAGTTTTATAAACTCTGTCCCTTTTCCTCATTG
>PVJA010051731.1:0-12697 GCA_004027025.1 Myocastor coypus
AAAAATGAACAGTTGTTCCAAAGTAAGCTCCTCCCTGGCATTTCCACAAAGAACATAAAATTTTGAGTTGTCAGGACAACTTGAACAGCAATTGCTGTGATGACCAGAAGAAATGAGTCACTGAACTGAGCCCAAGAAACTCATCAGATCCTGCGGGCTGGAAAGGGGAATTCTTGCAGCAAGTGTCAGTTCAGGATATTAGCACAAAGAGAAAAGACTAGACTAATGGGGGCCAAAAACATTTGGTGATAAATGAGTCAGAAAAATCTCTAAAGATAGAACCTGGAGGGCCCATCAGCACCAAAGAAAAAAGAAATCAGAACACTGGGAGGAGGTGAAGGAGAACACACAGTCAAGAAACTTATTTTATATTCTCCTCCTGCTCCCAGATGAATTGAGGTGGTGGGATCATGTGTCAGACAAAAAAGATCACTGCAGCCAAAGCAGAGCCTCCACTAAGAAAACAGTCTCAAAGAAATCAACACCCTTCACGGCTTCCAGCATAGCTGGCAAACAGCATACAGACAGATGGAAAATTGATGTGTTTGCCTTCAGGCAGCAACTAAAGTACACAGGGAGGGGTACAGACATTTGGGCTTCATGGCATGGCGCTCACAAGGGAACTGTTGGATCTGGGTGCCCCCACGATGCTTTGTTTGGGAGAGAGGAAATCTTTACTTCGTTATTTTTTGCTTGATTTCTTTCATCTTTCTTCCTTCCTTTTTTGTCTTGATGTATTTTTTTCTCTGCATTCTTCCAACTCATACTAGTTATCTTCAACTCTTTCAACTAAATCAATAGCAATTTTGTTCTTACTTATTTCTCCTTTTCATGTTCTTCTTTTCTAGGGTTTCCTATAGTGTGCTCTGTCTTTCCTATCTTCTCCCATATGAAGCTTGCTTTCATCCTATTACGTTCTCTTTGTTTTTCCATAATTTACCTAGGTTCTTGTTGTCTTACTTTGCCTCTTTTCCAACTTTCAGGTAGACAGATATAACAACAAATACTGGCATCTTTTCACATTTCGTGAATCCCAAATTAATCCTCCCTTCTTTTACACCCTTCCTTCAGCCCTCAAAATATTTGCTTGAAACCCTTAACACTTGCCCTTTACTCCAACGATAAATGATCACCAAGAACACTTAACCCTCCTCTATTTTTACCTATTATTATGTGTCCTATCCTCCTAATGACTTACAGCCCTGATGCACACATAATTCCATCTCTGCTCTTCCAATTATTTTCCACATCAGAGCCTAACTGCTAACAATATTATATATATATATATATATATATATATATATATATATGTATATATATTCAAGATACATCCACTTATATATGAAATCTTCTAGTGGATGTGTCTCAGTGTCCCAAATTTTCTGTTCAAGGAGATTATAGAGCTACAAAGTAAGGGGATTCACAATGTACAGTGTGCCTAAGAAGAATCACCTGGAGAGAAAACATTCTCTCTGGATTTCACAGAAAGCAAACGGGTCAAGCAATGGTCATGATGCATCCAGATGGATGACACTGACAATAGTTCTACAAAGCACTGTACATGGTTTCAAGGTAAATCCTGAGGTGTTTTGACTGACCTTGGGAGATACAGAAGTTACATGTTTTGTTATGCAGGTCTTGCTTTTACTTGTCCTTAACCACCCCAGCAGAAACGTTTTACTACCAGGCATAAAACGTAAAGCTAGATTAGTGTGCTGAGCTGTAAAAGGCTTAAATCAATAGCTTCTGACATTGCCAATTCTTCCAATAACCCACTGTGATATGGAATATTGGACTATTTATGTAACTACTTTCTCTTAGTTCAATGAGACAAAATTTTTGTACCAATAATGATTAGAAAAATTATGTCTACATCCTGTACTCTGAGTAACTACTACGAGGACAATACAAATTGTATCAATTATTGGGAATATGTCACTAATGTGTTTTGAAACTCTCACAGTTTTTTCTTATTAAAAGTAATAAAAAGTATAATTATTACAAGAAAAGTAATAAAGAGTGAATGCATAAATCTAAGACATAACACATATAAGTGATTTATGACCAGATCTGTTGATCCTGTTTATTTTTCTTAAAAGTATGTATGTACATATGTACATATGTATGCATGTATGTATGTATGTAAGTATGTATGTATATTATGGTTGACTCAGCTTGCCCTGGGGGTGGGGCTGGTGCAGCATGTGGTGCTGAGGAAATGAACCCTAGCCCCTGCAGTTGCCTAAGCTTGTGTAAGTAGGCACTTTAGACCTCTGAGATATCTCACCAGCCCTGTTGATTCTGTTTTAACCAGTAATAATGCCTCACAACATACTGACTGGGCCCTAATAATCTAAACTGAATAGCTGAAAGGATGAACAGCAGCTCTGTGCTATTAAAGCAATAAGCACATCACTGGATGAGAGAATGTTGCTAAATGTTGCTCCTCACTCTACCTAATGTCAACCACCAGCAGCATACATGCACATGCCCCCCACATACACACAATTATCCTAACAATCTAAAATCTTACAAGTCAGGTTAAGGGAATACAGAAAGAGAGCAAAACAAACACAAAGCAGCACAGCTCTATGAAAGGTTTAGAGAAAGGAAGCAAAGACACTTGGTGAGTTCAAAGACGTCATGCCCCAAAGATAATAAAATTTTCATATTAATTGACTAATGTGGATACGGGAGAAACAAATAATAGGTTGGGATAGCAGAACAATATAGTTCAAAACATGAATGAGAAGTTTACCAAAGATACTGACTTCAGGAAAAACTACCAAACAGAAACACTGAAAATAAAAAAAAAAATATTTAAGTGGCCAAAATAACTAATATGAAAACAGGATCCTCAAAATTAAAGACAAAAATGCTAAAGTACGGGATTTCTCCAAGAAACCTCAAAAATCACCAAAGAACAAGAAAATTTCATGTAGCACTTATGAAAGACTATTAATAAGATCAAACTAAGGCTCACTGGAGTTAGAAATTAGAAGACAGGACTTATGGAACAAAATACCTGTTTCCAGAAATTATAATAGAAAACTTTCAAAGTATTAAGAATGATTTCAAGATATAGGTAAGCAAGTCTTTCAAAGTATCAATAACTGAAGGAGAAAGAAATCATCACAACAAATCTTAGTCAAAATTTCTTATCTTCAAATAATAGACAAAAATATTAAAACGTATCAGAGAACAGCAAAAAATCAAGTGAAAATATAAACCAAATAGGAATACAGCAGGCATGCGAACACCCACTTTATAGCACAGTGAATTTAAAGTATTTCAAGCTTCAAAGCGAACAACTTCTAACATAAAATACTGTATCCTGAAAACTTTCTTTTACAATAGTTGAAAAGATGAGTACAATCCATGACAAGCAAGATCTTAAGAGATAACTGGACACAAAACCAGTATTCCAAAAAGTAACTAAGAATGTTCTACACAGAAACAAGCCAAAAAATTCAGATGGAAAGTATATATTAAACAAAAAATAGTTTATAAAGGAAAAATAAAGGAGTCAAAGAGAACAACAGAATGATATGCATAAATCAGTACCTTTAAAGTAATAATTCTGAATGTAAATAGCTTGAATTACGCAATTAAAGGACAAGGATTGACAAGTTGTATAAAAGAAAAAAAAGACCCCCAAGGCAAACAGAGATAACATTCAGACACAGTAAAGTTAAAGTTACAGTTGATCAGAAAAAATGAAAAAGATCATTGCATACTTCAATTAAAGGAACAATTCAACAAGAAAAATTAATGTTTATAAATATTTATGCACTAAATATTGAAATACTATTTTAATAAATAATACTTATGGAAATAAAAGATCCAATGACACCAACACAATCATAATGGCTGACCTCTATGTCCCACTTTCACATGTCAACTAAAGAAAAATTTTAGAAGAATTATTAGAGCTGAATTACACAAATAAGCAAATCAACTTAACAGATATCGACAAGGTTTTCTACACTACTCTAACAGAATATATATTGTTCTCAGGACCTCTTGGGATATTCTTTAAAATAGAGCATATACTATTCCACAATGTCTTTTTAAATAAACATGAAAAAATTAAAATCACCCATATATACAGGAGATATATAGAGATATATAGAGATATAAAGAAGATATAAATCACAGGAAAATAAACACAGACAACACCTAAACACCTAGAAACTTTATAACACATGCCTGAATAATCAATGGCTCACAGAAAACTTTAAGGAATAAATTGAATAATTTCTAGAATCTAATGGTATTGCCAGTACAACATACCAAAACTGATATACAACAACGTATCAACAACTTCAGTAAGACTGAAGCTTATTTTTTTAAAGAATTTTTTATTTTTTATTTTATTTCTTGTTTCAGAACTTTTGTTTGTTTATTTATTTATATGGCCCGCTCAGCCTGCCCTCAGGGCAGGGCTGGCGCAGCATGTGGTGCCAGAGATCGAACCTGCGGTCCCTTCAGCGGCCTAAGCTTTCCTAAGCAGGCTCCTTAGATGACTGAGCCATCCTGCCAGGCCCCAAGGCTGAAGCTTATTATAGTCCAATTCACATCAGATAAACAGCAAGCCCAAATAATCTAATGATGAACTTCAAAATATTAAAAAAAAAAAAAAAAAAAAAAAAAAAAAAATACAAAAAAAAAAAAAAAAAAAAAAAAAAAAAAAAAACAACATCCCAAACCCAAATCTAGGTTCACAAGGGAAATCATATTCAGGAAGGAAATTATAAAGATGAGATAGAAAATTAATAAAATTGAAACTAAAATAGGAAAAAAAATTGAAGAATTGAAGAGCTGGTTCTTTGAAAGTATAAGTAAAATGGAAAAGCCCTTGTCCAAACTTACCCAAAGAAAGAAAGAAAAGAAGAATAGCAACACAATTATAAGTGAAAAAGGGAAAGCCACAAATGACTATGGCTGAAATCCAGAAGACAGTGAGTAATTGCTATTAAAAAAATACTTTATCAAATTGAAAAGTCTTAGCCGGGCATGTTGGCGCACGCCTGTAATTCCAGCACTTGGGAGGCTGAGGCAGGAGGATCAGCGCAGGTTTGAGACCAGCCTGGGCTACAAAAATGAGCTCAAGGCCAGCCTGAGCTGCCTAGCGAGACCCTGTCTCAAAAAGACAAAAAAAAAATTGAAAAGTCTTTTAAAAATGGATAGAGTCTTAAACATATTAATTACAAAAACAATCAAGAAGACAAGGGCCCGGCCGGATGGCTCAGTTGTCTAAAGCGCCTTCAGGCAGCTGCAGGGACTGCAGGTTGGATCCCCGTCAGCTGCTGCGCCAGCCATGCCCTCAGGGCAGGCTGAGCTGGCCTTAATAATAAATAAACAAACAAAAGTTCTGAAACAAGAAAAAAAAAAGACTTAAAAAAAAGAAGACAAAATTCTGAATAATCCAATGATAATGAAAGCATTACATCTTTATAAAAGCCTAGAGCATGATGTGTTCAATTGTAATTTCTAGAAAATCTTTAAAAAGGTTACAACACAAATACTCCTCAAATACTCTAATGAAATGGAAAGATAAGAAGTGTTTCCCAATCAATTTCTCAAAGCCAGCATCACTCTCATCCCAGAACCAGACAAAAGTCCAACCAAAAAAGAAAACTACAGGTCAATTTGCTTAATGAATATTCATAAAACAATCCTCACATATGATATTGGCAAAGAGAATGCAAAAAATCATTAGAAAGATCATACATCATGAGCAGAAATAAAAGAACAGCTCAATATATGTAACTGAAAAAGTGTAATATTTTGCCACATAAACAGAAGCAAGGAGAAAAACCACATGAACTCTCCAAACACAGAAAACTCTTATCAAAATATGACACACATTCAAACAAAAAAAGTGAAGAACATAGGCATAGAAAAATCTTATCTTAGCTAGTAAAAGCCATTTATGGAAAACATATTAAACAGGAAAAACAAAAACTTATCTTCAAAAATCAGGAAGAAGATAAAGATGTCTACTATCATCATTCTTATTCAGTATAGTTACCAAAAAAGCCAGAGAAATCTGGCAAGAGAAAAACATAAAAAGAATATGTAAAGAAAGGAAAAAATAGTTTGTCATTATTCACAGAAGGAATGCTTTTCTACATAGAAACCTAAAATTTCCACCAATAGACTCTTAGAAGTAAGTAAGTTCATTAATGAGGGAGGATACAAAATCAATATGCAAATTTAAATAACATTCCTGTACACCAATGATGAATTTACTGAGAAAGTAATGAACAAAACAATACAGCTTCAGGGACCGCGGTTCGATCCCGGCACCACATGCTGCACCAGCCCTGCCCTTGGGGAGGGCCGAGCTGGCCATAAAAATGAATGAATAAACAAACAAAGGTTCCAAAACAAGAAAAAAAAATATTCACAATACCATCAAGTAAACAGTAAGTACTTAGGAGTTAACCCAACTATAAAAAGGAATCTCCCCTACGATGCAAACTATAACACTCTGAAAAAGGAGATTGAGGAGAGTATCAAAAAATGGCAATACACCTCATGTTCTTGGAAAGCAGAACCAATGTTAAAATGGCCATGCTTCAAAAAATGACATACAAATATGATGAAGCCCCAATCAAAGTAATAAAGTGTATTCTTCACAAAATGGGAGAAAAAATTCTTAAAATTCATTTTGACTCAGAATAGACTGAAATGACCAAAACTATTTCTTGGTAACAAGAACAAAACAACATACATTACAAGAACAAAGCAACATACATTACAATACCCTAATTCAATTATACTACAAAGTTACAGCAATAAAACAGTGTGGTATTACACAAAAATATACATGTAAATCAACGGACAGAGTAAAAGATAAAGAAGCAACTCAGATACAGTCAATCACCTAATTTTTTAAAAAGGGCCAAACATATACCTGTAGAAAAAATAGCTTCTTTAGCAAATGGCACTGGGAAAACTGGTCATTCACAAACAGAACATTGAATACAAAGCCATATCTCTCACGATGATCTAAACTAAAAATGAAAAGCATCAAAGCTCCAAATATAAAAACAGGTACAGTTAACCTCCTGAAAAATAAAGTATACAAAAATCTTGAAATCAGACTATAGGCAAAGATTTTCAGAACAGATATTTGATTGCACACACACACACACACACACACACACACACACACCCCTGAAACAGTGAACAAAAGGGATAATAGCAAATTAAAATCTTTCACCATGTGAAAAGGAGTCAACCAAATGAGTGAACAGATATCCTACAAAAACATTTTTGTAGTTACACCTCTGACAAGAGAATTGATATCTAGGATACATAAAAAGAAAACATAAAGCCGGGCGTGGTGTCTCACGCCTGTAGTCCCAGCACTCGGGAGGCTGAGGCAGGAGGACTGGTGCAAGTTTGAGACGAGCCTGGGCTACAAAAGTGAGCTCAAGGCCAGCCTGAACTGCATAGTGAGACTCTGTCTCAAAAAGACCAAAAAAAATATAAAAATAGGCAACTGAAAAAAATGGACAAGTGGAATGAACTACATTTCTATGAAGACATCTGAGGCAAGTAAACACTAGAAATATAGGAAAAACTGTTCAAATTCATGCACTGGTCACTAGAGAAATGCTATTAAAAATAACAATGCCATTTTATCTAATGCAGTGAAGAATGACTGCCATCAGTAAATCAAGTAATAGCAAATGCTGGTAAGGCTGCCATGAAAAAGCAACTATCTCACCTCGTAAGTAGGAATATAAAATAGTGTGTAGGAGCATAACCAATGTGTAAATCAGAATGGAGATTTTTAAAGAAATAAAAATATACTCAAACTATATATTACTTTTAACAGACGTGAAAAATCAAATTAGTGATAACACAATTGTAATGGGTGATTTTAACACCCCTTTGTCACAAAAAGACAGATCAACTAGGCAAAAAAATTAAGCAAAGAAATAATAGAACTAAATGAAACTTGTAAAGAAATGGTCTTAGTAGACATTTACACAGTATTTTCCCACAAATTTAGAATATACGTTCTTATGTGCACATAGGACACTCTCTAAGACAGATGACATACTAGCACATAGTGCATTCCTAAGTAAATGCAAAGGCACTGAAATTATGCCATGCACATTATCTGACTATACTGCAATGAAATTGAAATTAATGACAGAAAAATATAATAAAAACTCCACAAACATAAGGACATTAAATAATACCATCCTGAACAACCAATGGGTCACAAATTAAGCTCAAGGACAAATTAAGCAATATTTGCAATAACAATGTATATATAAAACTAACTTGAATTTGTGCAATGGAATGAAAACAGTCTCAGAGGGAAATATATAGTGGTGAATTCTCATGCCAAAAAAACAGAATAAGTTCAAATGAATAAACTTACATTGTACTTTAAGGTCCTAAAATAAAAGGGCAAGTCGAGCTCAAATCCCAAAGAGGACAGGAAATTATAAAGACTGGTGTAGAAATTAATGCAATGGAGAGAAACAATACAAGAACTGATTATCAAAGGGTTGGCTTTGAAAGTATGAAGGAAACTGATAAATATCTAGCCAAACATGAAAATGTGGAACAAATGATTCAAATCCATGAAATGATGAATGTAAACAGCCAAATGACTACAGACCCTATGGAAGTTCAGAATCTCACCATTACCTACTTGGGAAATCTTTGCTCACACAGGATTAGAAAACAGAAGAAATGGACAGATTGCTGCATACATATCAACTAGCAAAGCTAAATCAAGAAAGTATAAAACTTCTGAACAATGTAATATCCATCAGTGAAATTGAAAACACAGTGAAAACCTTTCCAACAAAGAAGAGCTGAGGTCCTGACGGATTCATGGACTAACTGTATAAGAAATTTAGAGAACATTTCATGAAGTTTTAACTCTTCAAACTCTTGAGTAAAACCAAATGAGAAACAATTATCCCAAGCTCATTTGTGGAGGCAAGTATTCCTCTGATAGCACAATCAGAGAAAGAATCAATGACAAAAGAGAACTACTAGCCAATAACCCTAATGGACATAGATGCAAAAATCTTCTACAAAATAGCAGCAAACAGAATGCATCAGATCATCAAGAACATTATATGCCATGACCAATTAGGATTCGAACCAGGAATGAAGGGATGGTTCAATATATACAATTCCATAAAGATAATAGATCACATCAACAGTCAAAGACAAAAGTCACATATTCATCTCAATAGATACAGAAAAAGCTTTTGAGAAAGTCCAAAACTTGTACATTACAAAAATCCTACAGAAAATCAGGTTAGATGGTCTTTACCTAAATCTGATAAAAGACCTCCTCATATATATATATATATATATATATATATATATATATATATATATATCAACAGCCAACATCATACTAAATGCACAAAAATTAAAAACCTTCACATTAAAATCAGGAACAAGAGGATGATGTCCACTGTCACCATTCCTATTCAATACATTTCTGGAAACATGAGCCAAAGCAATCAGATTAGAGAGAGAAATGAAGGAAATAACGATTGGAAAGAAAGAAATGAAATTACCGTTATTTGCAGATGGCATGATAGTCTCCATAGAAGACCTCTGGAAGTTCCAACAAAGACTTGTACATTTAACTAAAAATTCATTAATACAGCAGGATTAATATCAACACTGAAAAATAAATAGTATTTCTGTATACAAACAGGGCAGTCACTGAGATAGAAATAAGGAAAGCCATGCTTTCACAACAATATCCAGAAAGAAAGAAAGAAAGAGAGAGAGAGAGAGAGAGAGAGAGAGAGAGAGAGAGAGAGAGAAAGAGAGAGAGAGAGAGAGAGAGAGAGAGAGAAAGAGAGAGAAAGAGAGGAAGAGGGGAGTCGGAAAGAAAAAGGGAACAAACAATCTATCAAAGAAAGTAAATATTTATGCAATGAAAATTTTAGTACTCTGAAAGCAGAGATTGAAGAGCTTTTCAGAGAATGTAAAGTATGCTTTGCTTATGGACAAGAAGAAACAATATAGTCAAAAAGGCTATATTCATAAAATTCAATGCAATCCCAACTAAAATACCATCAGTATACCTTACAGATCTACAGAGAACATTCTCTAAATTCACCTGAAATCAAAAGGGACGTAGAAAACCGCACTGCTGTTAGCCAGGCCTGTGCGCCCGCCGCGGTTAAGCTCCCTGCCCCACTCTGTCCCGCTTCTGCGTTCCTGCGACTAACTTCCTGTTCCAGCCTGACCCAAACCACACCGCTCATAGCCAAGCCCTAGCGCCCACTGAGTCAGGATCCTTGGCCTGCCTTCCCCTCCCCCGCTCCCCCCCCTTTTTTTGAACCCCTCCAGCCCAAGCTCCAGCATTGAACCCATCAAACAGCCTGTTTGGCAACTGATCTGGTCCACGAGCCTACCAGGACTACTCAATCCCAAAGCTCCACCTCCACCTACAGACCACATCCACTGGGATTCACAGAAGCTAGCAGCCAGAGCTCCAACACAGAGTCAGGAACATCTGTAGAGGAACCAGCTTACAGTCTCCCGACCAAAGGCCCATAGGCACAGCATAACGCCACCAAAGTGCAGAGGTTGCTTCCATACAAAATGATAACAACAAGGAGCAGGAGGCAATCTCAGGGCCCATGCCCACCCAAACCAAATACAGAAGACACTATCATGGAAGAAAATGGGAATCATACTGATGAAACCTCTGAACTGGTAGCATCTGAGGCAGACACACAAGTGCAGAAACTTATAGAGCAACTGAGATCAGAGATAACATCCGAAGTAAAAAAAGAAGTACATGAAGTGGAAAAACGGCTGGACAAACTTATAGAGGACATTAGAGCAGAAATAATATGTAAAGTTGACAAAGACATGCCTAAATCAATAGCATCCCAAGTAGGGGAACAACTACACAAAAGCAGAAAGGAGAACAGAACAGAACAGAAATAATCTCTGTATTAGAGAGAGAAAGGATAACCATAATGACAGACTTCAATACTATTAAAGAAGACATCGATAAAAAATTAGAGGAGAATAGAAAAAGGCTGGACTCCCTGACAGAGCAATATAGGAAAGACATAGATCGCATGAAACAGTTTCAAAGAGATATACATGAAAATAAAACCTCGATCACAAGTTGGCAGAGCCAAATGAACGAAAATGAAGATAGAGTTTCCAACCTAGAAGACACAGTTGCAGACAGTGAAAGAGTAAGAAAGGATCTTTTAAAAACAACCAGAATGCAGGAAAAAATAATTCATCATCTGCATGACGATGCGAAAATGAACAACGTTAGATTAATGGGAATCAATGAGAAAAGAGGAGTCAATACAAATTATATAAAAAGAATATGGGCAGAAGTAATAGCAGAAAACTCCCCAAATATGAGGAAACAATCAGACACTCAGGGAACTGAAGCCTACAGAACCCCAAATAACATCAACCCAACTAAAAACATGCCAAGACATATAATGGTCAAGATACCAGAAATCCAGCGGAAGAATAATATACTAAAAGCTGCCAGAGAAAAGAAACAGATCACATTTAAAGGAAAACCCATCAGAATAACAGCGGATTTCTCTTCAAAAACCATGCAGTCACGAAGAGCATAGAGTGGAGTGCTTCAAGGCCTCCATGAAAAAAATTCCAGCTCAGACTAGTATACCCGGAAAAACACTCCTTCAAGTATGAGGGAGAAGTGAAATGATACCATGACAAAGAACAACTAAAGAATTTCATGACATCAAACCCAGTGCTACATAATATTCTAACAAATATTTCAGAAATGGACCAAAATGACCTGAATCCAGCCAATGAGAACAGAAAGATCCCACCAAATAGAGTAACCAACTAAAAATAGGAGAAAAACTGGTAAACATTAGCGAATAAAAGCCATGTCAGCCATAAGGCAATACATTTCAATTATAACATCAATGTAAATGGACTCAATTCTCCAATTAAAAGAAGTAGACTTGCAGAGTGGATAAGGAAACAGAGCCCAACAATACGCTGCATACATGAAACACATTTAACCCATAAAGAAACTCATAGGCTTAAAGTTAAAGGTTGGAAAACAATACTACATGCTCCAGCACCTCAAAAAAAACAAGGGGTATCAATCCTCTTTGCAGACAGTCTAAACTTCAAACCAGGACTGATCAAAGGAAATAGAGAAGGCCACTACATACTGGTTAGGGGAAAAATTCATGATGAACTGGTAACACTCATAAATATGTATGCACCTAACATGGGAGCAGCAAGCTATATAAAACAAACCTTAATGGACCTGAAAAATCTCATATCCAATACTACAATCTTAACAGGAGACCTCAACACTCCCGTATCCGAAAAAGATAGGTCAAGCAAACAAAAAATCAGCAAAGAAGTGGCAGAACTGAATCAGAACTTGAAACAATTGGACTTCATGGACATATACAGAGTATTCCATCCAACCACCTCAAAATACACATTCTTCTCAGCTGAACATGGGACATTTTCTAAAATAGATCACATATTAGTCCACAGATCATGCTTAAGTAGATGCAAGAAAACAGAAATTATCCCATGCATATTATCTGACCACAGTGCAATCAAATTGGAAATAAATGATGAAAGAAACCATAGGAATTCCAGGACTACATGGAAACTAAACAGCACTCTTCTCAACAACCAATGGGTCACA
>PVJA010051732.1:0-12664 GCA_004027025.1 Myocastor coypus
AAAAAAAAAAAAAAAAAAAAAAAAAAAAAAAGAACTGCATTGCTATATGCTACTGGATCTCATTCGCCAATGTGCTGTCAAGAATTTTTGCATTAATTTGTTTATTTTCTTTTTTAATTTTGAAATTTTATTTTTAATTGTAAACTGGCAAATTATTGCAATGCAGAGTGATGTTTTGATTTGTGAATGTAAGGTGGAATAAATAAATCATGCTAACTAGCTTATTTACTACCTTAATATTTTTTATAGTATGAACATTTGAAATTTTCTACTGATTTTGAAATATATGCTATATTATTATTATTATTATTATTAAATTTTAAATCATTTATTTATTTGTTTGTTTATTTGGTAAATGGTCTCAATATGCAGCTGGGACTCACAGGGATCCTCCTGTCTCAGCCTCCCTAGAACTAGGATTACAGGTTTGCACCACCACACCCAGTTTCAGTGGCCAGCAATGTGCACATGGGGTTCTGGGACCAGCAGGGCATGCAGTATCTGGGATCAAACCCAAGCCCCTGTGCTTTCCAAGCAGGAGCTAAGACCCCCGAGCTATGTCCCCAGCGTATTATCATTTAATTTTAAAGAGAAAAAAATGATAAACAATTTCAAAACAAGATGATGGAAAATTAACAATGGTTAGTATATTACATACTTTATCTTCAAAGTAGTTGCTCAGGTTACCAAATATAGCACACAAAAGTCCCATTCAATTCAATTTTTGCATTTGTATTCATGGGTAAGATTATTCTGACATTATATAGTTTTACCACATTTCATCATCAAAGATATGTTAGAGAGTTAGAAAGGAGTAAATGTTATAGAGTTCTTAATTATGTGAGTGTATTACTGAATGAAGTAGACCTGGAATTTTACAAAGGGGAAGTTTTTTAACTACAGGTTAAACTTCCTTTTTTTTTTTTTTTTTTTTTTTTTTTTTTTTTTTTTTTTTTTTTTTTTTTTTTTTTTTTTTTTTTTTTTTTTTTTTTTTTTTTTTTTTTTTGGTTCTGGATATCAAACTCAGGACCTTGTACTTACCAGGCAGGCGCTTATACAACTGAGCTATGTCCCGCCCACAGATTAAACTTCTTACAGGATAAACAGGATTAATAATGCTTTGTATTCTTCCTCAAGTTTGATAAATCATATATTAGGAAATTATTTATAAGTTTTCAGATATATTAAAAACTTTCACTATATCTAATTTTGTTACCATTTTTTACCATTTTCATTTTTATAATTATGATTATTTTTTCCTTTCTTTTTAAAATTCATTAATAAATAAATAAATAAATAATAAAAGTCATTAAGTTTATTGATTTCAACTGGCTTTACAAAGAAAAACATTATTACATTATTCTGTTGATTTTTAAATATTACTTTATGTCTACTCTTTGCCACTTTCTTTTTCTTTTACCTTACAGTGATTTTCTAACATTTCGCATTTTATGTTTTCTCTGTTATTTCTCAATTTTCTTTTCTTATATAAGCAAGTAGGCTGAATATTTTAATTTGTTCATTTGAGGTATATTTCACAGTTTGGTTGAACTGGTAATGAAATTTGGTGATTTTATTATTCGTTCATTTCTAAATTTAGCAATTTTCCACTATAAATTCATTCAATCAGAATCATTTATACATATCTCCTACTTTACCAATATATGCAAAAGCACTAACATTTTATTTTTATTTTGTTTTCCTTTTTATTTTAAAATAATTTCAAATCTATCAGAGTGATAAAAATAACATAAAGAACTCCCATACATACTTCCCAGACTTGTAGTTGTTACATTCTATCTAGATGTTTGAGTTTAGCATATATATATATATATGTGTGTTATAAATATATGCTAGATTTGGAAACACATACATATATGTAATAATATTTTTTATATTATGTAACACATGTATATAAAACATATGTTTTTATAATTACATTGTTGACAGTACAAAGTGAACTCAAACTCTTCCATTATTTGGGTCAAACTCTTTATCATAATTTTTAAAAGCCAGAAGTTTACATTAACAGTTTTTAATTTTTTAATCTGTGAATAATATAAATGTTATACCCAGTCTACCTAAGCCTACTTTCTCATAATAATTCAGTTTATCCTAAGTTTTGTTCCTATGAAGTTAGTCCATTTTTTCTCTGGCTACCTTTATGATTTTCTCTCTTTACCCTTGCTATACTGCAGTTTCCTTTTGCTAAAAAATATGTTTCTTGGTACTTCTTACATTTATATGATTTTTGAAATCAATGGGCTGATATTTTTCCAATAAATCTATAAATTTCTTAACATTTTTCCCTTTAACATTGTTGTTTCAGCCCCGTTCTTTCTTTCTGATACTTCAGAGAGGGGAATGTTAAACTGCCTCACTTATCCTCAGTGGCTTTATACCTCTCTTGCATATTTTCATTATCTGTGTGTCAAAGATATATTACGATGTAAATATATGAATTCTTCAGTTACATCTCTTAAGTCATATCTCTGTATAAGTTATTACTAACTGAATTCACTGAGTTTTTCCTTTAATTATGAGCTTCGTGTGTGTGTGCATGTGTGTGTGTGTGTGTGCGCGCGCGCACGCACACACGCCTGTACTTGGATAGAGGGCCTCACTATGCAGCTTGGACTCATAGTGATTTTCCTGTTTTCAGCCTCCCCAGCACTGGGATTGCAGGCCTGAGCCATCACACTTGGACTCTGTGGCCTGTGGGCAGGGCTGCTGTGGCAGGTAGTGCCAGGGATTGAACCCTAGTTCTTGTTAATGTTAATGATTTTTTCTTAATGTTTTTAAACTTTTAGAAATTTAGACATCTGTGACTAATAATTCTATTATAATATCATTGTATGGTTTTTAATTAGCTTTCTGTAACTCCTACTGACTTTTACATAATTACAATATCTTATCTACATTGTGTGCTTTGTATTTTGCCACTTTTTGGATATTGATTAAAATTTTTGACTAATCTGTGATTATTATTTGAAAACTGAGATAGCTTGATTTCTCCAGAACAAGTGTATTTGGTTTGGGGCATTGCCAGTGTTGGGGTACTTCATTTTTTAAAAGAAAGTAAAAAATATTCTAAAACATTAAAAATAATGAGGAATTTCAAAACAAGATGATAGAAATTAATAATGGTTAATTACTAATTAATAGTTATCTCCATTACTCTTCTCTCATTGCTGGGACAAATATCTAATACCCGGAATTAAGGAAGTAAAGGTCAAATTAGCTCACACTTGGTGGAGGTTTCAACTCATATGCAGATGCCTGCTAGGCAGAGTGGCATACAGTGCAGAGTAGCCATTCCTGATGGGGCGGGGGGCGGGGGGGCAGTCAAAGAAAGAAGAACAAAGGAAGAGCCAGCAGCTGTGGCAGCTAGCTAGCCTCTCTCCCCTCCTTACATTGTAATGTAGATTACCTGGTCCACAGCCACAACAATCAATCCAAGCTCCAGGAGCTGCCCCATGACTGCATGAGGTTTGGGGAGGACACCTAGACCCAAACCATAAGAGTTGTTATATTGTTGTCTTCAAAATACTTGTTCAGATTACCAGATACAGGTGTGCAAAATTGATCAAACAATGAAGCATTAAGTTTAAATTCTTAGTTTGAGGTTCGTGAATCAGCATCAAAATTATAAGTATGGGCAACAGCCCACAAACACTGTTAAGGTGTAGTTGATAACTGAATTGACAGTGGACATCTCTAACTCTGCCACTAGTTAAAATCTGAAGGGTGATGTTGGCAATTTTTCTTGCAGACATCTGTGCTGGGGTAGTTATTCACTGTTTCTTTTGCTAACAGTTTAGAGCTCTAGGTCCAATTATGGATGCAAAGAAGATTCTTCTATTGGAAATTCTCAACCTGTGGGTTGCAACCCCAGAGGGGGTCGAACGACCAAAACACAGGGGTCGCCTAAAGCCATCGGAAAATACACATTTAAACCCATGCTATGCCATGAGGAAATGTTATTTATTGGAATTAGTAATTTGAAGTAGCCACCAAAGTTATTTTTAGTTTGGGGTCAGGGCATTAGAAAGGTTGAGAACCACTGAATAAGAATATGAACATCAAGATCACACTTTAGCTCTATTCTTCCCAAAGAAAACTCATGCTTCAATCCCTCAATACTTCTCTGGCTCTCAACTCCAACCAATTCTCAAAATACTGAAGTATTTTCTGAAATGATTATATTTGAGAAAAAAGTTAATTTCATTATTTTAAAAAATCATGTTGTGGGGCCGGGCGTGGTGGCGCACGCCTGTAATCCCAGCACTCGGGAGGCTGAGGCAGGAGGATCGGTGCGAGTTCGAGACCAGCCTGGGCTCCAAAAGTGAGCTCAAGGCCAGCCTCAACTGCATAGCGAGACCCTGTCTCAAAAAGACAAAAAAAAATCATGTTGTTTCAGGCAATTTCAGTGAGTTGTAGTATAATGACCATTTTAATTAAATTGCTTTCTATTCTAAATTTTGAGAAACTCTAAATAATCCTGGAATTTTAATAAATTCTGAAGTATGTAAGTGTGTGTGCCTAGGGGCTGACATCTGTGCCTGGAGAGCTGAGCACGGTGTCTCTCCTGGTACCTTCTACTATTTGAAACTTTCCCATAAGATAGAAATCTTATTTTTTCTTAAAAACAAATTAATTGAGCTACAGTGGGGTACAATCACCTTGTCATTGTTTGCACAAATATTCACACTTAAAATTGTGTTTATCGGAGTATGTTCAAGGGTCAGGCATCTCAGGGCATCCAGGGAATGTAATCAGAAGGGCCTACTTAAGACCTTCATGGAGGCTGAATCAGATTCTCTTTAGTGATTCCTGTCATCACTTTAAAGAGGTACAACTTTTTTCTGCCATCTCATATTAATTGAGGTGACACACTGATAGTCATTTTATAAATACAGATTACATTTGTGGTTTTTAGCACCTACATAGTTCTCTGGATGGTACTTTCTAACATTTAGATCTCTTCTATCTTTGTCCTTTAAGTATTCTTAGTATTACTTCACTGGAACATTGGAAGTAGAGTTTAGTGTTTTGTTTTATTTTGTTTTCCTTTCCCTTGCTTTGCTTTGTTTTGTGGTGATGAGGGCTGAGTTCAGGGCATTTTCGCAGAGCTGTAACCCTGCAAACTCCTTTAAAAACATAAGGAAGACTCTTGCTATTTTCCAGGGAAGGCTTTCACTTGTGGTCTTCCTGCCTTGGCCTATCACTTGGATGGAATTTTTGGTGAACAACACCATCCCTGGGTAGAGTTTTACAAGGTTATTAAAGGCAACATGAATATACTCAATGTTTCTTTCAGTTCTTTGGCATGTATAGAAAGTATAACAGGAGCTAATTGGGGGCATCCTTCTTTAAAAATAAAAAAATCGTATCATTGCACATACTAAGTTTATGTGCCACTCACTGTGGAAAAACGAATCCAAAATTAACACCCACATGGTTAAGGTTCCTTGAGTGTTAACAGAAGACTACTGAAGTCTATTAACTGTTAAAGCTAGCAATCCAGTTGATCTCAGAGATGATTTTACAGTATAAAAAAAACCTAATTCTTTTAAATACCATTTTGGTAACATATGTAAATTTTCCTTCTTATCTTTTGTATATCACACGCATTTACTATATCTCTGTAGGTGTATGTTTGAATTGGAGGCTGTTGATTACACATGCCACTAAGTGAAAATCTGCTAATAACCAAAAAAGATTATTACTAAATAAATTAAAAGCTTAGTCCAATGCAAAAATATTTCATTACAAAATAATATCTAATATGCTTTGTAGGATGATTATGATCTTTCATATAAGATACATGTTAGATATTAAAAATTTGTTTTAAACTGAATGTGATACCACATGCCTATAATCCCAGTATTCTGAAGGCTGTGGCAAAAGGATTACTGTGAGTTCAAGGCCAGTCTGGGACAGGGGAGATAGCTCAGTGGTCCAAGTGCCTGCCTGGTGCAGCACAAGGATCAGGGTTTGGCCACTAGTACTGCATGCTGTGCAGGCCCTGGAACCCCATGTGTTCCATCCTAACCACAAAAACCAGGTATGATGGCACACACCTGTGATCTCAGCACTGGAAATGCTAAGAGAGAAGGATCTCTATGAGTCCAAGCTACAGAGTGAGACTCTGTACCAAATGAATGAATGAATGAATGAATGAATAAATAAATAAATAAATAAATAAATAAATAAATAAATAAATTTTTTAAAGAACAGCCTAAATGCAGTGGGGCACTGTGCAATTTTTCTTAAAAAAAAAAGAAAAAAATGTTTTATGATTCTCAAAACTCAAGAATTAAGTAAGATTTTACTATTGTAACAGTAGTAACCTTATACTTTTAGTGATTTTTCTGTTTTATTCCAAGCCTGTTTTGTATTTTAAATGTATAATCCTTTGTCAGTATATTTAATTTCTTCTATTCCTTAAAAGAAGACTGGCATAACTGAAATGCACATGCAACCAATTCCCACATAGAAGTTTTAGAACAAACTCTTGAAATTTAATGTTTACACCTCATTATAAACATTTCTTTGAATATTTCCTTATTTAATGTTTAGTAGCAGCATAACCTGTGTGTGAAGCAGGTGTTCTCTCACTGAGCATTGCAAAGCTATGTCAGTTACTTTAGAATCTGAAGGCCACCTCGTTAAAATTATCATTCTTTCACAGTCGATCAAGTCCCAGCATCATGGTATGTCATACATCCTAATCTTAAGGATGCTCCACCTTATATTTTGAGGAAATAATCAAAATTGAAATTGTCCCGGTGTGATCATTGGTGTGTCATGGGCAGCATGGTGGATGGACATCGCATACACACGTACCTTTCCTCATTCCTTGTGAGCCCTAAGGGTCATGATTCAGAAAGAAGCTCATAAATGAACCACTGAAGAAAGAAGTGAGTGAAGGACAAAACTCTATTTTTCCTTATTCTAAATCCCCGTGTGTTCTGTTACAAGCAGGTTTCATCTTCTCTAAGTTCCTTTGCCTAAAATGTCCTCTTCATTTTTAGGGAGTATATTAGGTGAACTCGTTATTATATTCCCTGTTGTATTAGCTAAGCTTTTCCTTCGGTAGCACAATTTATTTTTATCTTGAAATTAGTAGCATTTTACGACTTTAGACAGCTTCATATCACCTTCAAACTCATCTTTACACTCACCTTTAGATACAGAAATGATCAAATTCAAACTATATTCTTTTCTAAAATGCCAATTAAATTTAGAGGTGATGTTAAGGTAAAATGAAAAGTAGAAAACACTAGAGCTTTACTTAATAATGTTATCATCAATTTCTATGGCTGGGGAGCAACTTACAGTGGAAACATTGTCCTAACAAGCTCCTTCTAATATATTCAAGAACTCATTTCTCTTGAATGAGGTCCAAGACACCTCTAATCTATCCTAACCTCTGCACAACATTGAGTCTTGACTCTTGTGAAACTCCGGTATACTAAGAATTTGGGTTTTATCTTTAAGGCATCACTTGTCCTGTTAGTTGCTCCCTACAGAATGAAATTATTTATTTTTTAATATACAGAATATAGAACTTGAATACAAAATGAAAATACAGCATAGAAAAAGATTTCCAAATCAAATGATCATTAGTAATTGTTACTAGTAATTCAAAATTAATTCTTCAGTTAATTAATTCCAAAAGTATGGTATAAATGAAAAGGTGATCTGAATAATCCCAATGTCAGATTCAAATAGAAGGCTGTGACCATTCCCCAAGAAGCTCTTCAGGGTAAGTAGAATTTCCTTGGGAGCCACTTCTCCATTCAATCTGGCCTGTCCATAAAAATACACTGAGATAGTCCTCCCTGAGACCGCTAACAGTTGTACTCTTACATTATGCATGAGCTTTTGCTTGTTGCATGAACAAACTACAGTGTTCCATTAGTGATTTTCAATTTCATGCTAAGCTTTGCAATTTATTAGTGTTATTTAGACTAATGTACTATTATTTTGCATATTTTATATCATTTGTTATCCATGCAATGCGATATTTGGATATTGGTGATCAATAAGTCTTCTACACTGTTTACAAATTTATGTGCTTACAGACTACCTCAGTTAACCCTGTTGCACAAACTTTGTTCTTTGAGTTACTTTCCTTTTTTTTTTTTTTTTTTTTTTGGTGGGGGTGGGATTGAACTCAGGAACTTGCACTTGCCAAGCAGGCACTTACTCCACTGAGCTATCTCCCCAGCCGTTCTTTGAGTTACTTTCAAAGAAATTCACACTATATTTTTTCCTTGAAAAATTTTAGATTCTTTTAATGCCAATTTGAAAAAAAAAGAAGTTAACACAAGTATTTAAATGTATATATTGAAACTATATACTAATAAAGTATGCTTTGAATTCTAGTTCTAAGATCACAAGGTATAAAGATGAGATAATCTTATAAAAATTTGCTAGATACCAAGAATATTCATAGAATGCATATCTTAGTTTTTCACATATACTCAATGCTACAGTCCTTGTTTTAAATTTGGATTCAAAATCCATTCGATCAATTTTTATACACTTAGGATAAAATGTTAGAGCTAGGGAAATAACTATATAACATTTATCTAATGACTATATGCAATGTAAATGATGGTTAACTCAAAATTAAATATTTAAGCAGCTTCTATCTAGCACCTTTATGTTGTATTCTTCTCTATCAAGTAATAAGCATAGGCACAGAGATCTAGTACCTGCTTCAGTCTTAGGACTGACTGAATGGATAAGCACTACCTAGATTCATGTTATGTATCAGTTTTCTATTCCTGAAAGTGGGACACAAATGCAGAGATAGTTCAACATATGCAAATCAATAAATGTAAAATACCTTACTGACAGAGACAAGAATGAAAAATGATCACCTCAGTAGATACAGAAAAGGTGCTTGATAAAGTCGAACATCCATTGGTGATACAAAGAAGTGAGATAAAGGTCTTTGTTTAAATCTGATAAAAGTTATCCAAGACAAATCAACAGCCAACTTCATATGAAATGGGCAGAAACTGAAAGCTTTCACTCTGAAATCAGGAACAAGACTAAGATGTCCATTTTCTCCTATTTATTTATTTATTTATTTATTTATTTATTTTAATGTATTTAGTACAGGGTCTACAGAGACTCACTATGTAGATCAGACTCGTAGTGATCGTGTTTTCAGCATCACAAGCTCTGTGAGTACAGGTGCCTTCCACCACGCTCAGTCTCAATCACGATCTCAGCATTCCGTGGGGTTGGGGCCAGCACAGCTTTTGGTGCTGGTAATGGAACCCTGGTTCCTGTGCTCTGCCTAAGCTGGTACTTCAGTCCACTGAGCTATCTGGCTTGCCCTTCCACTCTTATTTAATATAGGCCTGGAAATTTTAATCAGAGCAGTTAGATAAGAGAAAAAAATAAGAGTAATAAGGATAGGAAAGAATGAAGTTAAAGTATCATTATTTGAGAATGACATGATACTCTACATAAAGGCTTCCTAAGAATCCAACAAAAGAGTTCTAGTTGTAATAAACCAATTAAGTATAGTACCTAGGTACAATGCCCTCACTCAAAAGCCAAGAACATTCCTACGCACAAATAACAAACTCATTGAGACATCAGACAATTCACAATTTTCACAGTAGCATCCCCAAAAGTGAACTACCTAGGAATCAATCCAATGAAAGAAGTAAAAGATCTATACATTGAAAATTACAAGGCCCTGAAAAAAATCAAAGAAGATATCAGGAAATAGAAACATACCCCTTGCTGTTGGGTAAGAATAACTAATATAGTATAAATGGCCAACATTTCATGATTGTTATATAGATTTAATGCAATCCTAATCAAAATACCAAACAACATCTCACAGAATTAGAAAAAAAATTCTAAAATATATTTGGAACTAGTAGACATTTAGAATAGGAAAGGCAATTCTGGACAATAAAGAAAAGGCAGAAGACATCACAATATTCAACTTGAAATTATACTACCAAAATACTGTGATAGAGAATAGCATCGGAAAAAAAAAAAAAAAAAACAGACATGAGAATCAATGGAAAAGATTAGAAGATGCAGTAACAAGCCAGATATACTCAGTCATCTCATCTTTGACAAAAGAGCCAAATATCTTCCTCAATGAAAGATAGCATCTTTAATCATGGATTAAAGCTGGATGCTGGCCTATCAAAAGGAGCAGTTCATACTGAATTTTTTTCAACTTTTTTTTCCTCTCTCTTCTTAAATTTTTACAGCTTTCTTCTTTTTCCAATTTTGCTTGTTATATCTGGAAATCTAAACAACTAAGTTGAAGACATTATACAACAAGAACTGTCAAATTCATACTATGTTCTTTAATAAAATTCTGTATCATGTCTATTTTTATTGCTATTTTATATTATCTTTACAAAATAAAAATAAACAAATGTAAATTGATTCTTTAAAAAAAAACAATAGTGGTGTTGGATAAAGGAGCTTTCCACGTTCTGAACATTAACGCTAGACCCATCCATATCAATCAGCATGCACTAAACTAACACGAAGTGGTTCGATGATCTAAATATTAAAACAGAAAAATAAAATGTCCTGGAAAAGACTAACTAGAACTCTAAAAGACATTGGTGTAAACAAGACTTTAGGAGCAAAACCCTGATTTACAGGAAATGTCAAAATGAACTAAAAACTGAATATTATCCTACTGAAAAACTTTTAGACAGCAAAACAACAGGATGAAGAAAGAAATCATACTGTAAAAAATATTTTGCCAGTTGTTTCTCAGAAAAAAGATTTACATCTAGACTATATAAAAAAAACTCAAAAATATCAGAAGCCCCAAATTTAAAGACTCAGTCCGAAAATGGGCATCTGAAAGGGATACTTCTCAGATGAAGTAGAAACAGCAGATAAATATATATTAAAAAATGTTCAGTGTCACTGCTCATTTGAGAGATGCAAATTAAAATAATAGTAAGATTCCAGCTTATTATACATAGAATGGCTCTTATTGAGAAATCAACCAATAACAAATGGCGGTGGTGATGTGGGGAGAAGACCCCTTCTTAACTGTTGGTGGGAGTGTAGATTGGTGCAACCACTATGGAAATCAGTGTGAAGATTCTTTAAAAATCTGTGGGGCTGTGGGGAAAGGGAATTCTTCTCACTGTTGATGGAAGCATAAACTGGTGCAAACACTGCAAATCACTGTGGATCTTCCTCAAAAAAGTAAAACTAGTGGTTCCATTGAACCAAGATATTCCCCTACTTGGTATTTTCCCAGAAGAATTTAAAGCATCACATCACACTGATATATGCGTAGCTATATGTATAGTGGCTCAGTCTGTGATAGCTAAATCTTGGAGGAAGCCGAAATGCCCATCCATCAATGAATAGATTAAAAAGACATTTTTATACTGTGGAGTACTATTCTGCCACAATGAACGATAAGCTGGAGACATCTCTAGGTCACTGGATCATATTCCTAAGTGAAAGAAAGCAGACACATGTATTCAAATATCACAGTTTCCCTGGTGCGAAAGTGTAAATAAAGACCAACATATATTGGGAAATGGAAAGAAAATGTCCAGATGGCAAGAACAAAGGAAGAGGAGGAGAAAATGAAAGGTGGGACAAGAAGAAAGAAAGAGAATAGATAAAAAAATCAAAACAAAGCTATGGTGAATAAGGAGGGGAAGATGCAGTGAGAATGAAGTAAAAGAAGAATCCAATGTTTTGTGCACAGATACACATTTTCTGGGGTGAATGTTACCATTCTGTATATCTAAAATGTGCCAATAGAATAATACTTAAATACACACGAGCTCTCCCTTGAGGGTGTGCTCTTTGTCACTGTAGGTGACATGCTGTGCTGCTGAGCACCCCTCAGGGTAGAGAGCGCAGTGTGTCCCACCAGCGACGGATTACTCAGTAGCTCGAGCATTTCCTTCCTTCCCAGCGCATCTCACAGCTTTCTTCACTTCCTTATAAGCTTGCAGAATCTGACTTCTCTCTTCTCATCATAGTTGTCTTTTATCCTTGAAGAACTGATAGAAGCTGTCCCATCTGCATGTACTCTTTCTTTACTTATAGACATAGAAAGCCATTTTTCAGATGAGACTCCTGGACTGCACTCTGTACTCCTAGCCCTCTACTGTGTTTTAATTTCTCTTTTCTCCTGATAAAAGTCATCTACAACAATCCAACAGCTAGCATAGTTCTAAATGGGGAAAAACTGAAATCTTTTACTCTCAAATCTGGTACAAGACAAGGATGCCCCCTATCGCCACTTCTATTCAATATAGTTCTAGAGTCACTAGCTACAGCCATTAGAAAAGAAAGAGAAATAAAAGGAATAAGAATACGTAAAGAAGAAGTAAAACTTTCACTATTTGCAGATGACATGATAATTACTTAGAAGACCCAAAGAACTCCACCAAAAAGCTACTGGAATTAATACACAAATTCACTAACATAGCAGGTTACAAAGTCAACACACAAAAGTCAGTGGCATTCCTCTACACAGACAACAAACACATTGAGAGACAAATTAGAGAAACAGTACCTTTTATGATAGCACCGAAGAAAATGAAATACTTAGGAATCAACCTAACTAAGGAAGTAAAAGACCTTTTCAATGAAAACTATAGTACTCTGAAAAAAGAGA
>PVJA010051733.1:0-12705 GCA_004027025.1 Myocastor coypus
ATTCATATGTGGAAGCTAAAACATTGGTTTCAGGGATTCTGGGAGTTGAATAATGACTGGCAAAAGCTGGAAAGGCTATGTGGGTGGAGTGTGTTAGGGTGCAGAGAAGGGAAGAATCATTAAGTGTACAGATACAGGGGCTGGGGAGATAGCTCAGTGGTATAAGCACCTGCCTGGCAAGCACAAGGTTCCAAGTTTGATCATTGCTACTGGAAAAAGCAAAACAAAACCAAAGAACAAGTACACAGATACAATTGGGAGGACTAAGTTCTAGTGTTTTCTATCTCAGAGGCTAACATCCTGCTGCCCTAAAGTCAAACCCTTTGGGTCTGAGGTGGACTGCACTTTTACTTGCCCTGCCATCTCTGCCATGTTTGCATCTGTAAAGAAGAGGCAATAAAACCTCCTGTTCCTGTTCATTTAATATTTCTTAAGTGGTTTTTGGAAAAATCTATGAGCAGAATTTCATCCTGTAAACGAAAATATCCAGAACAGATGTGTGCTGGACAGTTGTACTTTACTTCACTGCTTATGTCTTCGGAGTGTCTTCTGTCTCAGGTGGAAACCACAGGCCATGGGATTTAGCCTCTTCCCACTAGTAGCTTATGAAAATGCCTTGCACATATAGGCACTGAATCGGTGGTTTGATTTGAAGTTGCCAAGAAATTCTAAGATGATATCCCTCATAGATATACCCCAAGGCCACAGTTGCTGTGCTATTCACTTCCACTGAGGAGATAAGGGGACATTGCAGAGTTCCATGTTAAGCCTCAGCACACCCTGCCATGGCCAGGCTCTGTTCCTCTGGCTTTCTGCTCCCAGTAGAATGCAGGACATCGTCCGGACAATAACAGATTTTGACTGGCTCTTCTGTCCCCACAGAGCTCCTGACAGCCACTCTAAGATCAGGACAAAGAAGTCTGTGAAGAACAATTTCTCACAAACATGAGAGAGAAGAAAAGGATGAGATCTGTTTAAAAGAAGCTAGTGGTGGGTTTGTGTGCCTGCCACATCAGTAGTTCTTTCCCATCAAGCAAAGTTGCTGCCAGGAGAATGTGTAATTGTGGAGTTTACTACAAGTTTACCTGACATTGGAGGGTGGGGGTGGGGTGAAAGCAGCCAGCATCTTGTTCCAATATTGACTTAGTTCTGTTGTCACCAATCAGCCATTGATTTGGGGGTCCGCACTAGTTTCAGAGAGGAGAGCTAATTCTTCTTTCGCGTTTGTTTATATACTATATTTGGCCGGAGCTCAGCCTGCACTTTTCACCTTGGCCTGCTACTTGGGAGGCAAACACATGACCTCAGTTCTAGAAGCCACCCCGGCTGGCCACTCTCCACTGTTTGTTTAATTTTTCTCGGACTTCTGCCTGCCTCCTAATCCCAGGTATTCAGACAAGTTACAAAAAGATAGAGATTCTGAGATCAAAGCACTGGTCAAGGTTTGACAAGGGGGCAGCTCTCAAAGCATTTGCAAGCATTTGTGTGTAGCCAGTGCTATGATCTTTAGAAAAATACTTTGCTCTCCAAATTGGGGCCAACAGATTTATCACTCTCTGGGCCTCCACGTGCAGGTCAGGATAGGGTTATTTTTGTGTGTTGTGTGAAAAAACACAGCAGACAAAACTGATAACCAAATATTTTGAAAATGCTTTAGGGATAAAAAGATTCCTGAAAGCAAATTTTGATGTTAGAATTCCCTATACAAATTGGAGAACTTCATTGTCAGCTACTTGGGATGCATGTCCCAGGCAGAGTTCTCTCTCCTCTACCTGTATTGCCCCAGTTCCAGACGGTGGATGTCGTAGTATTTTGTGTTGGGAGTTTCAATTTATGCTCCATGGTTGGCTAAGAATGTCACAAGGGAACTCATATGGACACTGTGATTGTTCATATGAATTTATTATTATTATTTGTAGGAATTCATTTTTCAATCCAGGTGGAACACTGACATAGGAAATATAATTGAGTCCTAATTTTATGGCAGGAGCCTTAATTTTAATACACTTGGGACATTTCTGTTCAAATAAGCATGTTAGGAAATTTATAGGCATATTGGTTATCCATTCAGACAACAAAATTTGGTAAACTCAGGTTTAAACCTTGACAAGCTATCTGGATGATTCTGGATTATAGCTTCGCTTTCATAACCGACCGGTGAGAACAATGTTGGTACTGACCTCACAGGGTTGTTGAAGGGATAACACAAAAGCATGGAAGACACAGCATTAAGCATTGCATGTGGACATAACAAAGAGCTGCTGATGGAAACCAATCTTAAGACCGGCACTTTACACCCGACAAATGACCTTGGCTTTTGCTTTTTCTCAGCAGATTTAAAGTTAAGTGTTTTCACCTCAAAACATCTCTAATTTTGATAGGAAATGAGAAGATAGACTCTAAGAGATTGAGAAAGGGGATTGAATGGAGCGACAGGAAGAGTCAAGAAAAGGGGTAGAATATGATCAAGATATGTTGTAAGCATATACCAATTCTCCAAAGCTTGTAATATTGTTGTGCATTACAAGCATGAGAAATTCATCGGGTGTTTACTTTGTGTCAGGTTCTGTTTGAAGCCATTTATACAGATGGTTCATTTATTACCTTAAACCACCAACTGTCTTCTTCATTCAATATATAAAAACTGAGGCTCAGCAAATTTACTAATTTGTCACAATATCCTGCTACTAGCTACATGAACAGAGATCATTTAGCTCCAGAAGATATTTTCCTATCTCCGGGCTACACTGCTTTCTTTAGTGGCTACAGTGAGATTCTTTATAATGAAAGTAGAGTCTTCTGGGATACTGTGCAGAGAGAATCATATGGAGAAGCTAATTGATCTGGAGAGGGAAAGAAAGGAAAAAAATGGATGATGCCTTAGTTGTTTTGGTTTGAATACTTGGAAGATTATCAGGCTGTCCACAGAGAAGAGAGGTTTGGAGCAGGTTTCAGAAAAGGTAGGGAAATCAAATTTTTTCTTTCTTTATCCCCCAGGAGAGTATTACTTGATGTAGGTACTATTATGGTCTAGAGCACAGGACTATTGTGGTCTATTATGATTTAAAACACAGTGAAAGTCTGTTGGTCTGAAAATAGTATAGATACAATGAGTAGGGGGAGGATGCCATTGAACACAAGTCATTCAGTAAAATCACTGTTATTTAAGAGCTCACCACAGAAGGTCAAAGGATAACAGCAGGAACAGGTCATCAAAGTATATGACAAATGTAGGGTGGTCCGAAATTGAATTTGTACTCCTCAAATTTCCTTGATGAAAGGAAATTGATCCTATTTCCTTGGTGAAAGTTTTTAAAACTTTTGTCACTCTTATTAAATTGCTTGCTTTTAGTATTATTTTATTTTTGAAAAAAATACTGTCTAGGCAGGCCTTGAACTAATGACTCTCCCACCTTAGCCTGCCAAGTAGCTAGGATTAGGAGGCTTAGATTCAATAGCCTTCAACATTACAAGCTTCACTGTTGGCCCACTGCAATTGCAAAACATTTGACTGTGTATGTATCTGCTTCCTCTTAGTCCAAAGAGAAGTATATTCTTTTTCTTTCTTTCATTTTTTTCTTTCTAAGCAACATCAATAAGGAGGTGAGTCATGCCCACACACTGTACTCTGTAGAATGATTGTGAGGACAATATGCAATATGTCAACTTTCGAAAGGAAAAAAAAAAAGGGGAAAGGAAAGGGGGGAAAGAAAGTAATGTTGATTTAAAAGGGTTAATGTTTAATTGTTTGATCAGTCTTATATACCTATATGTATTAATCTAAACTGACCTGATGATGAAAATATGTAATATAACCATTGTTAAATTTAAACAATAAAAATATTAAATTAAAAAAAAAAGACATGCACTAGTTCCCCAGGCTCTCCTTACATTTTTATAGACCTTTCTATATGCATTGTTATATGCCTATGTATCTGCCAGACCTTCTCTTCCCCTCTGCCTGGCAAACTCATGCTGTGCCCTCAAGACGTAGTTCAAATCTTGTGGGCACCTCCTCTGATTCCTTATCTCATATTTCCAGTATAGGATTGTCCACCGTACTGTGTCCTACTTTTATCTGGGTCCCTGCAAGTGAGTGTTTGGGTTAGTGTAATTTATTTATTTATTTATTTATTTGGGTTAGTGTAATTTAAATGTCTAATTAAATCATCTCCAGTATGAGTCTCTTGGTGGCAGGGATGAGCCTTTTATTTCTGAATCTCCAGGTTTTTTTTTTTTTTTTCTTTTTGAAACAGGATCTCACTATGCAGTTCAGGCTGGCCTTGAGCTCACCTCTATAGCCCAGGCTGGTCTCGAACTCACATTGATCCTCCTGCCTCAGTCTCCCAAGTGCTGGGATTACAGGCATGCACTACCACGCCTGGCTGAATCTCCAGTTTTAACCAGATGACTATGGACAAATCCTTGACTATTATTGTTTGAATAACTGGATAACTACTGGCTTGACTCTTGAACATCAGTATGTATTCTGAAACTATTGCATTTTAAGTATAAAGCATCAACACTGAGGGGTGAAGCCCACATTGAATTTCATATATATCTCAAATTCTGCATATGCCAAATTTCAGTTCTTCACCCTCCTGCAAACATTCCTCATCTGTTTCTATTTGTGGTACCAAAATTCATAAATGTTTTACGCTTTGAAGTAAAGAATTCCATCTGAATCTTTTCTTAGGATACAGTCAGTCAGTGTTCTTGTCCAGGTTCTCTGTCTGTCTCTTATATTTGCATCGAGTTTCATTTCCCTAGGGGGCAACTGTCCCCAAGTCACTGAGCTGCTCATATACTGAACCAAGACTGGAAGCCAGCCAGATTCTCTAAGTGACATCTCCTTTCTGGTTGATGCTTTGGGAAGCAGGATCCTTTGATAATAGGGGAAGCAATTCCAAATCATATGACTTAGAACTTTCAGGAACGCTTTGGGAAGGATAATACTCCATGAACTTTTGCTTTGTCTCATGTCTGGGATATAAACCATCTATTTTATGAGGCAATGACAGAGAAATGGATGGATAGACAGGTTTATTTCCCTCCATAGGACCTAATCTTACGACTAAGAACATAAAAGTTTATTAATATATAGAACTATTTCTATCTATAATATTTTGGTTAGAAATCGTCAGCTGCATTACATACAAGGACTTCCAATGTCTGTGCTTAGCAAATTCATTCTTTTCAACTTTGGTGTCTTCTAAGGTCAGCGCGCTTTCTAGGTACAATGACCTAAGTAAGACATGAAATTCCTGATTCTGAAGCAGCAGGGATTTTTAACACTAGGTGATAGTGAGTGAGTGTTTGGTCACGGGGAACGAATAATTTGAGTGCTTGTGTAGCGTAAGACGTGGGTTCACAGGTAAGTACACACAGCAGTATCAGCTTTCTGATCTGTATTCTGCGATGAGGCCGTCAAGTGAAGCAGAGGAAGTTACCTCGCCATTATGAAGGACTTGCAACTACTCTAATTTCAAAATCAGGGTTCTTCATGTCCCTCTTTCTCACTGTGCTCACAACTTTTCTTCAGAATCGTTGGTTCCAAGTTTGTTTCCTCACTTTCAAAAATCAGTAGTTCAGGTGTTACGGTCCATAAAGACCTATAGGATTTTATGTTTGGCCTGCTGGATTTTGGACTTGTGTTAGTCTCAATGTTTGGCATCCTGTGGTGTGTACCTTTTGGAATGGTAATGTGTATTTTGTGCCTTTGCGCCTTCTCTGTTGCTCTTGCCACTGCCATGAAAGGTTGCCCTCTGCCATGAGCCTGTCTGCCCTGTTTAACTTTTCATTTGTACAGGGGCTTACAGCTAAGAGTTTGCCTTGAATCTTGGAGGAGATATGGGATTTGGACTTTTCAGCAATGCTGAAACTGTTGGGACTCTGGCGACTCTTAGAGAAGGACTAAAGGGATGCGCATGAGTCTTTGGGAGTCCAGGGGCAAAATGTTATGGTTTGTATCTAGTTGTCCCCACAAAGCCTCATGCAGTCATGAGGAAACTTCTGGAGTTTGTGATTAATTATTGTGGGTGTGGGTGCTGCACCTGCCCTGGGACAGGTACTTTGCATTTCTTTAAAAAAATTTATTTATTTATTTATTTATTCATTTATTCATTTATTCATTTATTTATATTATATTATAGCTGGCTCAGCTTGCCCTGGGGGTGAGGTTGGTGCAGCATGCCATGTGGGATTTGAACTGGCATCCCTGTGTTCTAAGCTTGCCTAAGCAGGTGTGTTAGACTGTTGAGCTATCCCACTGCCCTCATGAGCTATCTCACTGGCCCCTACATTTCAGCATAAGGAAGAAAAGTTAGCTGCTTGAGCTGCTACTAATTCTCCCTTCTCTCTTGCTCTTGCCACCGCCATGAAAGGTTGCCCTCTGCCATGAGCCTGTCTGCCCTGGAGCTAGCTGAGTATGGACTGAAATGTCCAGTGAGCTAAATAAACCTTTTCTTCCTTTGTTTTGGGTGTTGAGTATTTGTTCCAGCAATGAAAGTAGAGTAACTAAGACAGTTTATTTCTCCACTTTCAAAAATCATTAGTTCAGGCTTCTACTTGCTGACTTGAATAATCACTACACTTCTACTGCAGTCACTTTGAAAACAACAAAAAAACATATGAAGTGATTCATTTTAGGTTATACATGGCAAGACACAGTACCATAACTGATCGGTAGGAGAAAAGGAATAAAAGGTGGTCAAGCCTACAATGTCCTTTGGATGTGTGTTACAAGCAGGGAAAGCTGAGAGCAAAAGAGATGAGCTCAGAGACTGAGGCACCCGGGGTTGGGAGCGCAGCCCAGAGCTGAAGGCACTAAACAAGCAGACTGTCATGGCCTGCTCGAGGGCCCTAGCACTTGTGTGTTGAAGCTCTAACTTCCATCATGACAGCGTGAGGGGATGAGGCGCTGTTAGTGTTGGTGTGGAGCCGTCACCACTGCACTCGCATCTTGAGAAAGGCAGGTGCCAGGTCCTCTCCATGTACGCACTAGGCAAGGTCGTGACACCGCACATGAGAATCTGAGAAGAGAGGTGGCACCAGAACGTGACCATGCTGCCCCCAAGCCATGGCATTCTGACCTCTAAAACTACGTGAGAATGAGTTTATATTGGTTCCCCCCACCTCCAGGCTTATGTGTTTTATTACTGCGGTCTGATCTGCCTAATGCAAAAACTATCAAGACATCTGATTTAAAATTTCTTTAAATCTTTTGATTGAATACTAAATTGGATGTGTAATGAAACCTGATGCTGGGAGAGGAACCATGAGGACTCTCACCTGCAGGACTTTTGAAGCCACCCCAGATGGGACAAACACAAGTGCTGACTGCAGGAGTGAGGAGCACCAGTGAACGCCAGTGCCCAGGGACCCCATCTTGGAAGCAGGGGTCGATGCCCTGAACTGAAGGCTATTTCAGGCCAGACCTACTGACATTTGAACAAAAACCTTGCCAGACATGCTGGCCTGGACTACATGCTGGCATGTAGGTTACTTAACTATTTAAGCTCTTTAAAGAAGATAATAAAGTCCAAATTCCCAACAACATAAAAGTGTAGTACTTGGCACCTCATTTATATGAAAACAAGACACAATATACATGTTGAAGCAGAGTAGTCTGAGCTACAAAAAACAGGAAAAAGAAAACAATAAGTATCAGCATGAAACAAAAATAAGCATCAGAGATTACCAGACAAAAGTTTGAAGATTATTCTAAACAAACTTAAAAACTTAAAGGGGGAGGGGCCAAGGAGATAGCTCAGGGGCACAAGGGACAGCCTGGCAAGTCCGAGGTCCTGAGTTCGATCCATGATTCCTTAGAAAAAGTAAATAAATAAATAAATAAATAAATAAATAAATACATAAATAACTTAAAGGAGGACTAAGGGCAGCTCTGTGGAAGAACACCTGCCTAACATGCTCCAGATCATGGATTTGACCCCTAAACCTTAAAGAAATACATAAGCATAGTGGAAAGATCCGAGACAATATTGAGAACCCAAATCGAATTTCTAGAGGTAAACTACTGATACATAAATTAATTTCTTTAATATCTTTAGAAGATTAGACATTATAAAAGAATACCTTCTAAAGGATAAGATTGAAACTTAGAACTACCAACACATGAAAGCACAGGAAGGGGAAGGAAAGAAAAAACTAATTAAAGAATCACATTCTCAGTGATCAAGGACTTCTGGTTATATTACATAGAGTCCAATAGATGTATAATTGAAGTTCCAGAGAAGGTTTTTTTTTTTTTTTAATATCTATTTTTAAAATAGCTGCATATCTTTCTGACATAATTATCATCCTGAAAGTGTTAAAGAAATCATATCACAATGATGTACGGCCACCCATGTCTTCACCAGTGAATTCATAGCAGCTGAGCCTACAATGTGCCACAGCCATCCATCAGCAGCTGTGTGCATAAAGGAAATGCAGTCTTTACCCACAGTGGAGCACTACTCTGCCATAAAGAAAGATTAGCTTGACTCATCTGTAGGAAAACTAGTGCACCCTGAGACTGTAATGTTAAGTGAAAGAAATAAGAAACACAAGATTAGATACTGCATGATTTTTCACACATGAGAAATTCAAACTATAAAGAGAAAAAGAAATTATAATAGGATGTAGTGAGGTAGATCTTTCTCAAATGGGGCGGGGATCAAGAGATGGAAGGGAATGAGGGAAAGGGAATGAAGGAAAGAATTAAAGAATGTTACGGACATGTATCAGTGGATCCAAGGACTGTAAGTATGAAGTATTGCAAGCATGTACTAATAAAGAAAACAACCTCCACCAATCTTAGACACAATACACAGAAAGAAAACTACACTGAGGCACAATAATGAAGTGATTTTACTAGTAAACAGTTGTAGTACATAATCTTACATGCATCTTAGGAGTACAGTCTTGACTCTTTTAGTCTCCTTTTCTTCCTTTCCATCTCTAGATGTCCTTCCCACCAGTTTCAGTTTCCTTTTTATTAAAATTCATGCTTAGTACACATAACGGCTGCATCCATTGTGGATAGCTGGAGCAGTTACGGCTTCTTCCCCTTCCCTCCACCTTGCCCACTTCTTGGTCACCTTTTCATATCCAAAAGATCTTCCTTCCTATTTCCTTTCATTTATCTTTTACTGTATTTATACTTTAGATTTTGCATATGAGAGAAACCATATGATATTTAAACTTATATATCTGATTTGTTTCACTTTACATTATTTTATCAAGTTGTATCTATTTTCCTAAAAATGAATATTGTTTTTCCTTCTTTACAATTGGCTGACATTGCACATTTTCTTTAGCCACTTTTCTGTTGATGGATCTATAGCTGCTTCCAAGACTTAGCTTTATGAGTTGTGTTGCTACCAATTTTGTATGCATTTATTACTGTACTATGCTGCTTTTAACTCTTCAGGTGAGATGCTAGCATGTCTAGTGGGAGAATAGCTGGGTTGAATGAAATTTCTTGCTTTAGTTTTTATACTTGATCTTAGTCAAAAGGCTGATAAGTGATTAGCTTTAGTTTATTTGAGGAATTTCCATAGCAGTTGTACTAGTCTACACTCCCACCAGCATTGCAGAGGGTTCTTTTGCCCACTGCAGTCTCACCAGCATTTCTTATTATTTGATTTCTTGGTGATTGCCATTCTCTCTGGAGTAAGATGGAATTTCAGTGTTGTTTTTCTCCTAGTGAAAATATTGTCTTCATGATCTTTTTCAGTCGGAGGAAATCAGCACTGCTTTAATTTGTGTTTCTCTAAATTTTAGAGACTGATTGTATGGCATACCTTAAATTAGCACAGATTACAGGAGGCATGAACTTAAGACAGCATGTGTAAGAATAGTTTCAATTTTTTTAGAGAGAATAAGCAAGTAAGATTAAAATGCAACTTCTCTAAAGCATTAAAAGAGAAAAGCAGTTGTTAGCAATGCCAAAATTTTCCTTAAGAAAATAAAATGAGTACAAAAATATCAGATATTGCTCAAGCTGCATAAAGGAAGACCAGTGCTACATCTCTAACAAGAACCACACTTTTTCAATGTAAAGACATAATTTAAAAGAAAAAAACTGAAAGATATGCCACACACAGAGAGAGATACACACACATGTATACATACTGCATGATGTCCAAAATAACTACAGGAAAAGGGAAAAAGAACATTATAAAAATAAAACACAATGTTTCATAATAGTAAGGATAAATTTATCAATAAGACAAAACAATTTCAAAAATACTTAGAAGCCAGGCATGGTGGCTTAGGCTTCAGTTTGAGGCTAGCCTGGACTACAAAGCGGGCTCAAAGTCAGGCTGCCAGTTTTCACTTACTAGTGAGATTTTGTCTCAAAAAAACAACCAAACAACAACAACAAAAAAAACCAACAACAACAAAAGAAAAAAAAACAGGCAATGCACTGTTAGATGTGAAGGTGACATGGCTATGACATTGTCACACCACTGATGACTGCCAGGGTTGGTCTGGCCAGCTAAGTGGACCAATGCCTTCCTCCCTTAGTGCTCTATATAAATCCCTCCTGAAGGTTCATGCTCAGATGAAGAAGCTGACTATACCTATTAGCAGAAGGCTGTTCCTAGGTCAAGGGTGTGTAAGTAGCTGAGCTCCCCTGCTAGAACACCTAAACAAGATCTCTTCTATGTATGTAGACATATAGCTGAGCTACTAATATGAGGTAATGTTATTCATCTACACCAAAACTGCCTCAACTTGGTTTCCCTGTGACAGCAACAGTGAGAGGTGCAAGGCTATCAGGTAACCTTAAAAGCTTAAAAGCACATAGAGCTCTCCTTGCAAGAGTAAGTTCCTGCTCTCTGGAGGTTGAGCAAGTCACTGTGAAAGTGAGTAGTTTTAAAGGGAATCTGGCTCCCTTGCTTCCCATGTCCAAAGAAAACTCCATGTACCTAGCTGTCCTTCCTCTTTCATGTCATGATTGGATTATCCTCTCTGTTATTTTGTAAAAGCCACGGAACATGGATCAAGACATATACTAATAACCAAACTGAAATGAAAATTGAACATCACAGAAATTCAACCTCACCTGAGTTAGTAAATAGGCCATCATTTAAAGACTGGATTGAAAATATTAGGTCATTTAAAGACCTCATCAAACTTCTAAGGAAAGGAATGTCTGGAAGTACAAGTTCTCAAATGCACATGGACTTGGCCATTCAAGGCATATAAACTATGTACCCAGGCTGCAGCAGAAGTTAAGTCAAAATCAAAGACAAAACTACATAAAACAGGGCTGGCCAGATAGTTTAGCAGATTAAAACACCTGTTTAGACAGGCACAGGGAATGGAGTGTGATCCCAGGTATGCTGTGCTGGCCCTGCCCCTGGGATGCACTGAGATGAGAGAGAAAATAATTGATCTGTATCTATAATTAAAGAGATAACATTGAAGCTCCCACGTGTAATAGATACTGAAGAAATGTTCAAATTCACCAAAAGAGATAAATTGCCAAAACTTCATAACAAGTGAAAATTTAAGTAACTATGATTATAAAATATGTTAAATTTGTTATGAAAGTCTTTTTTCATAAAAAGCTTAGCCTTAAAAGTCTTCACACATGAGCTGAAAATAAAGTTTTAAATAACATAGTAATATAAAAAGCATGGAACACAGGTAAATTTAATAGACTATCTGTGACAACTACACCTAAAACTCATTGTTTATGGTGCATGCCTGTAATTCCAGCACTTGGGAGGCGGAGGCGGGAGGATCAGTGCGAATTTGAGACCATCCTGTGCTACAAAACTGAGCTCCAGGCCAGCCCGAACTGCATAGTGAGACCTTGTCTCAAAAAGACAAAATGACAAAAAAACAAAATAAGTAAGTAAATAAATAAAGTTCATTGTTGAAATAAAGTTCTAAGTAAATGACATTATATAACCTATTCTTAACTATTCAAGTTTGTTCTTGTATCAGTTTTCCATTAGTGCTTTTATAAGTTTGATAGAATTCTACCTTTGAAGACACTGAAAGGTGATTCTAAAAGCTATGTGGCTATAAAGAGTATCTAGAATGGTAGACTTTTAAAAGTAAAAGGTGAAGATCTCACAGAGTCTTATGTTGATACCTAAATAAAGCTGCAGCTACTTTGCCATAATGAAAGATAAACCTGAGGCTTTCCTGTGCAAATACATATGATGAGAGATCATGAGATTAAGTGAGATAGTTCTGACACACAAGCTTACGTATCTCATGGGGAGGGGAGCAAAAGAGAAGTTAGACACAAAAAGAAAGTGGGGAGATCTTTTCAGACGGCGGAAGAGCAGGAGATAGAAGTAGAGTAAGGCATGGGAAAGACATTGGAAAAGAAAGAGTTAAAGGGATGGTGATGAAAATGAAACTCTAGCAAATTGGTACAGGACCAAAAGTTGGAGGACTCAGGGAGGGAGGGAAGGGTACTCTTCCCATTCACTCCTATGGGTACTCAGGAGCTAAAGTTATTTGTAAGTCTCCATTCCATAGGTGCAGCATGGAGATTCTGCTCTGTGGTTTCTGTTTCTAAGAGTGAGTTCTTACTGGAGAGAAGCCAGCTAAGCTCCAGCACCTCTGCGAAGCTGGGCACACCAAAGCTCTTTCTCCCATACGGCAAAAAACAGAACTCTGGCTAAAAAGTTACTTCTGATATGGTTGTAATTCTCAGAGCTCCAATATCCCTAGATA
>PVJA010051734.1:0-12708 GCA_004027025.1 Myocastor coypus
AAGTCATCAAGTTTTGGTTATTATCAAAGAATGAAACCTCTCAGTGTTAAAGTATTAGTACCTTTACCAATTATCTGTGAATTCGCAATGTTTCCTTTTGTTCAAATACATTACATAAAACGTAGAAGTCTAAGATAGTAAGATTATTGTATTGGTCAGGGTTTTACTTAGAGGAACAAAACAGATATAAGGAACGGATATTAACACAAAATATAGAGTCTATAAGGAATTATAAGATTGGCTTATAGTAGTCAGCCACAGAGTCAGATGAGGAAGCATGAAGAGGGCATCTGCATGCTCTGGAGTGAAGAATTCAATCCCAACATCTGGACTTCACTGCAGCACTCCATGCAAGTCTCTATTCATCTGCTGGGGGTCTGCAATGGAAGGCTGAAGTGTCTGTAATGGACACTGAAGAGTCTGAGACAAATGGCGAAAGATCCAAGCTGGAGGGTGAAAAGTCTGCCCTGCAAGCCAGACAATGGAGTTCAGGGTGAATGCTAAGACTGAAGCTTCTACTCGATGAAGTGAAGTCTTGACTTCTTCCTCAGCCCTTTAAAAAGTCTCTTTGTGCTCAGTCATTCTGACATGGGCCCATTGTGCCCTAGGGTGGAACCAATCATATCCCAAGATGGGCCCTTGATCCCTTTCTAGGGAGGAGCCAATCATATCCTGGGCAGACTGCTCTGGTCACACTCCAGGGAAGAACCAATTGTACCCAGAGTGGGGCTCCCACCAACAGGGAACTGGGCTGCTCAGTCATTCATCCAAGTTGACACAACGTGTCAACCACTAAAATTGTCAATGAATATGACTTCCTTACAAGTCCAAGTTGAAAGAAAAATGGTAGTTTACCAATGAATAGTGATGTATAATTATATAGAACTAAAATTAAATATGAATATTTATTGCTCAGCTTATTTATTGAACGTCAAAACTTTGGAAGATGGTCTTTGAAATTGTCAAAATCATGTCTTTAAATATTGATCTGCCAATGATTAAGAATAATAAATTTTGCCACTGTAAATTTTGTTATATTGTATTTCAAAAAATAGTTACATTTATAGTATAAGACAAAAGTTGTGTGGAGAAAAGGACTTATCTTTAGTTGAATTGCTGGAACAATAATCAGTTAATTTTCTATTTGTTTTCTCTGTTGTCTTTCATAATATATATTTTTCCTCACTATGTAAAAACTTTTAGTAAAATTGTTTTGATAGTATTACACAAAATGACATACAAAAACATAATACTAATAAATTTTAGTGAATGCACTGAAAATATGACTCTAATATTTCTTAAGTTTACTTCTAAATATTGTATCAAATGGAATATAAAACAATCCTTCATTTTTTTTAATTTTGGAAAAAGTACAAAATAGTATTAAAGCAGAAAAAATTGCAAGTGATACAGAATTTCACTTAACAAAGATGAATTTCACAGTATTTGTTATAATACATAGTGTTGATTTCAACCTGTTAGTCATATTATCAGATATATGCATGCAAAATTAGAAGAAGAAACAAATGTATAGGAAATTAAGAAGAGAAAAATTACAGATAATTGAAAAAAGGAGACAATAAATTGTACCTTATCTGCTCTTTTCCATAGACTAGCAGAAATCCAAAGTACAGTTGTCCAAACCATCCTGATTACACACATACATAAATTTCTTTCCCCTCCGCCCTCTCCCAGCATTCTCCTCAACCCTGTAATTCTTTCCTTTTAAATAAGTTCATTCCCTTTTTGTACCTATTGTACTCTTCAGACTCCATTTTTCTCTTTCAGGTTCTCACATTAAGGAAATAAAATGATGTTTGCATATGTGGGACTGATCTGAATCATTTAGTGATAGTTACCTAAGCATTATTCATTTTCCATAGGAAAATTAAAAATTATTAGTTATTCCTTAATAAATGAGCATTCTTTGCATTTTTATAAGGAAGACATGAAGAACACAAATGTGAAAAATATGGTTTTTTTTGTTTTGTTTTTTGTTTTGTATTTTTGTGTTTTAGGGCAGGGTCTATAGGGACTACAGTGTCTCACTACACAGGTTAGATTTGTAGTGATTCTCCTGTTTTCAGCTTTCCAATAGCTGGGATCACAGGTAGGTGCCACCACCCACAGTCTCAATCACTGTCTCACTGTGCTCCAAGGGTGGGGCTGGCAGGGAAGTCTGGGGATCAAACCACCGACCCCTGCATGTCTAAGCAGGCACTTTAATGCACTAAACTATCTGACTGACTCTAATTTTTTAATTGGACTGACATATAAGTATTAAGACATGGCAGTTAGCCATTATGTTATCCTCATGATGCAATCTATTTGATTAATTGCACACTTTAAGTACTAGCTACTTCAGGAATCATTTTATATCAGTCTTACAAACTACATGCATAAGATGCAGTGAAAATTTATTTAAGAGACTAGTTATTCTTCACATTCTAATGTTTGAGTTTACTTATTTATATATTCTTTGCAATAAGCAATTTGTAACGTCATATGTATAGAATTTTCTAATGGTCTGATAATTAGCAATCAGCCAGTTCTTCTGTCTAATAGTGTTCTAGAAGTCCAGGTAGTCATAATTCTATTGACATATGGATTGGATGCAAATGCATAAAATAGATGAATATCGGGAAGAAGAGACAAGAAAAATTGAGTGTAACGTGTTTGGAGCCACCTAAAAACATCAACCATCCAGCTCAGTGTAAGTGCTCAATGAAGCACAACCTCTGACAATATGGGACGGTCACCCACTGCTGAGAGTCAACAAAAGAAGCCGTGTCTTAGCACAACTGTGCTGCTGCCAAATCACTCTGATTGTCAGACTCTTTCCCTCAGGGAGGACCTTTGGAAGTTCTTAGCTGTTGTCACTGTAAATTAGAATATGTTCATGGAATTTTATCCAGTACCATCCTTTTAATTCAGTGGACTAGGAAGAAGACAACATGGAAATAGCTCGTGTAAGGAAAAAAATGGTTTTCAGAAAGATAGAAATAATATAAAGACCATGCACATCATATAAGAACCTTGGATATATCCCAGAATGACTTTATTACAAGAACATACTAAGTGTGTAGGTATGGTGGTAAAGAAGGTACAGACCTCTGTAGTCATGGTAAAAGTTTTGAACTACAAGTGTGAATGGTCAATTATACAAGCTGTAATGTAAAAAGTAAAGTTTACCAACTAAATAAAAAATTTCTGATGTCCTGACACTTCCACTATGGCACTAAATTGGAGTGAAAAGAAATAGCATCAACATTCACGGATAAATACCCTAAAAATCATGAGAAGCAAACACAACCTGCCCAAAGAAAAAAGCATCTCCAGTATTGTGTAGAATTTTAATTTTACATCACCCAATAACTTATCAGAAACAAATAGTTTGTGTATTTTAGTACAGGGACTGTAAGATTTCACTACATAGATTGGACTTAGAGTCATCCTCCTGTTTTCAGCCTGAGAAGCACTGGGGTAACAGGCCCACAACACTACACCCGGTCTCAATTGACCTCTCAGCACTCAGCATGCCCCAGGGATGGGGCCAGCACAGCACACAATGGATGGAACTTCTCTGCAACTGAGAAAACAAATATGTTGAAATGACATAATGACATATTAATCAATAAATTATCTAGAAACAGACCCCAAGTGTGAATAAGATGGAGAGAAAAATGGTGGGAAAGAAATCTTGTCATGTGGATCTGCATTTTTTAACCTTTAATGAGAAATAATAATGCAATTGTTTAAAAGCATTAGTAATACATTGCTAATAATTTATATGATGCATATCGCTGTTCTCATAGTACTTATTCAGAGCACAGGACTCAGACATGATACTTTTTCTAATCATTATTGTTACAAAAATTTATTCTCATTAAGCTAAGAAAGTAGTTTAATACATAGTCCAATATTTCATAATCATAGTGGGTTATTGGCATAACTGGTATTGTTGGACTATGGGTAAGCCTTTTATAGCACAATATACTAGTCTAGATTTATGTTTTATGACTCATTGTTAAACATTGCTTCGGGGTGCCTAATGGCAAGTTAAAGCAAGACCTTCAGTATCTCCCAAGGTTAGTCAAATCCCCTCAGGATTTTGTTTGAAACCATGTACAGTGTTTTGTAGAACTGCTGTCAATGTCAGCCATCCCATTGCTTGACCTGTTTGCTCTCTGTGAAAGCCTGAAAGCTTTCTCTCTAAGTGACTCCCCTTAGGCACACTATACATCATCAATTCCTTTACTCTGTGTCCCCAAAATGTCCTTGAACAGAAAATTTGGAACAGCACTGAGTTAAAGAATGTTACAGCACAGGTTCTCTTATGTCTTGAGTCCTCACTGACTTCGAAGGGCTAGAGCCCAAGTATTGGCTATCCTTGTAGCCCTTCTTTTTCTCTAATTTTTGGTCTGTAAGCTTATGTTCTTAATCCTCCAGAAGAAAAACTTACTGATACTATTGCCCTATAACATAGGTACTTGAGCTTAACATCACTGTCTGAATATCAAATGTGTTGGACTTAACTTGATATCAATATTTTCCATCAATCATTGATATTCTAATAATTCTGTATGGAATGTGATAAAAGTAGTTACAAATTTTTATGCAAGAAATTTAGAAATCTAAGCCTATACAAAATTGTAACATGTCAATCCTATGGCATTTTTCCTTATCTCTTAGTTTCTTTTAGTATCCTTTTTTTGTTTTCCTGTAAAACAATGATTCACTTGAGAGTATAGCAGTCACTGAAATTACATTAGAATCAGCACACATCTAAAATACCAGAATGATGGACATTCCAATCATAGTTTTAGTGTTATAAATTGCATCTTCAGTGTGAGAGAAAGTGGGAAGAAATCTTGAAGACATTGGGGTAGGCAAACAGTTCATGCACATAAGTTAAAAAGCATGTTTAACACTTGAAAGAATCAACAACTGGGACATCCTCCAGTTGAGGAGTTGTGGCACATCAGAGAAATCCCAACAGAGTGAAAAGACAACCCACACATTTAGATAAAACTTTAACTAATAAAGATTCCAACAAAGGTCTTTTATCTAGAATTTATAAAGAACTAAAAAATATTAGTGTCCGAAAATGTAAAGACCCAATGCAGAAATGGGCATCTGAGATGAACACACACTTTCAGAGAAAGAAATTCAACAAGCCTATAAATACATGAGGAAACGCTCCACATTGCTAGCCATTAGTGAAATGCAAATTCAAACAACAATTAGGTACCATCTCACCCTTGAAAGAATGGCTTTCATAGAGCAATTAACCAACAACAAATGTTGGAGAGCCTGTAGGGAAAAAGGAACACTTCTCCACTGCTGGTGGGAATGCAGACTGGTGCAACCATTATAGAAAGCAGTGTGGAGTCTCCTTAAAAACTAGAACTGGAAATCTCTCATTCAATCCAGCTATCCCTAATGGGAATTTTCCCAGAAGAACTCAAAACATAATTTTATAGTGATATCTGTTGTCTTAGTTACTTTTCACTCGTTGCTGGGACATTTACCTGATGCTCAAATAAAGGAAGGAAAGGTTTATTTAGCTCACAGTTCGTGGAGGTTTCAGTCCGTATTCAGCTGGAACAAGGCTTAGTGGAACAGAGCAGAGGGCATCCAGTTCATGGTGGCGGAACAGCAACAAAATGACGGCAGAGGCAGCCAACCAAACATGGCAGCAGAGAGCAACAGCAACAGCCTGAGTCTGACTCTCTGTCTCTCTTTATATTTCAATCAGGCTCTCAGCCTTAGGATATCCGCCCTAGACCACACCCGTAGTCCCAGCCCTACTCAGACCGATAACTCCATCAGTACTAAAACACATAATCCCAGTGACTCATGAGTCAAGTCTCAATCCATAGAAATCCCAGCCCAATGACTACATGAGGCTTTCGGGGAACAACTAGACATAAACCATAGCATCTGTGCACCCATGTTTACAGCAGTACAATATGTGATAGCAAAATCTTGGAAATAACCAAAATGCCTATGATCTTAAGAATGATTGCAGATGTTGTGGTATTTTTGTACAATGAAATATTACTCAGCTATAAACAATGATAAACTTGAAGACTTCATATATAAGTGAATGTATCATGAACATATACTCATAAGTGAAATAAACCAGACCTACATGTGTAAATAGTGTTTCTCCCTAGTGGAAGAACCAAAAGAAGAAATAAAAATGAAAAGGCATAACACAACGGAATGGAAATCAAGAACATAAATGTTAAATAATGGAGAAACTTTGGGGAGAAATGACAGGAAACATGGGCCAGAGAGGTACATCAGGGCACATATGCCTGTCTGGAAAGTACAAGGTCCTGAGTTTGATTCCCGATAAACCAACCAAACAAACAAACAAACAAAAAACAAAACAAAACCCTTACTTACATACACAGGGTGCATTAGACAATAGTCTTAAGCACTTCCAACAGGTTTTTCACAGTGAGCATTCCACCTGCATATTTGTTACTATAACTGTAAAACTGATGTATACATGAGTATAAAACATAGCAAAATATACACATTCATACAGAACACATAATGTTGCAATAATCATACACATTTTTAGATTTTAGGTGTTACAAGGAAAGGAATTTGGAAAATCTTAGTTGAGGAAAAAGTGAAGCAAAACACAAAATGGTTAACAACAACTGCAACGTATAGGAAATGATTTTAGATAGCAGATTGAATGAAGGAAAACATCCGAAAGGAAGCAGGTAATCCATTATGATTTCTCATAATACTTGAGTCAGCTGCATTTGATGTGGCTTATATCTAGATGTTTCCCCAATGCCTCATGCAATTTTATGTGGTTTTTTTTTTTTTTTTTTTTTTTTTTTTTTTTTTTTTTTTTTTTTTTTTTTTTTTTTTTTTTTTTTTTTTTTTTTTTGGAGCTGGATGGATAGAGGGTGAGTGACATTGGGATTAAGTGTTTATGGGACTAGAGTTAGCGTAATTCTGAGTGACACCACCTGAAAGGTTGGTATCTTGCATGAGACCAAGGGCAAGACAGACTGGCTGTTGTCTGCTTGTACCTCACGGCCTTCTGCCTGACACTCCATGCACAGTTTCTCCTCCCCAATGCCCCTCTGCGAGGCCACCCTGAGTTAGACCCAGTCAACCATGTCCCCACTCCTCTACATTCTTCCCTTATGTTATGGGTTGTGATTTATTTACCTCAGCAGTAAGAAAAGTAAACAAGTTCTCATCTGCCCAGGTTTACAGGGAAATTTTTAGACAGCAAGTTAAAATGCAATAAAGGAACACAATAAGAGCAGGAACAGGCACCTGGGGCTTCAGTTATGATCCTTATCTACATGATTACTTAGTCAAAATAACGTTTGATACATTTCAGGAGAAAAAAATATTTTTTCTCTAGTCCTTCTTTTTTAATTTTTATTTTATTTTATTTATTATTTTTATTCTTGTTTCAGAACCTCTGTTTGTTTATTCATTCATTTTTATGGTGGGCTCAGCCCACCCCCAGGGCAGGGCTGGCGCAGCATGTGGTGCTGGGGATCGAACCGCGGTTCCTGAAGCCGCACAAGCTTTCCCAAGCAGGCGCTTTAGACCACTGAGCCATCCCGCTGGGCCCCTCTAGTCCTAATTGTTTACACAGGTTTGAAATTTAGCCAAAATCAGTTTACCAGGGGAAAAAGAGACAGCACATGTCAAGCATATGCATACAAGAGTATAATGAATCAAATAGAAAACAGATATTAAGAAAAGAAAGCCAAAAGGATGGTTTTATTTAAGTCCTGATAAAAGTCATGTATGAGAGGAATGGAGAATGCTTATACCTCAATGCAAAAAAGCTTTGAAAATGTGAGTATGAAAGGCCAAGAAGATTTTACAGATGTGACCAGTTGTGACCAGATGTGACCTTAAGGAAATTCAGATGAGGGAATTTTTCTAAATTTAATAGGATCAAAATATTTGTAACAATAGTATTTAGAAAAGTTATTATAACTGCATCTTGTACTTGTAACAACTACTGTGAAGACAACAATGTGCACTGTCTTAATTATTGTGGCTGTCCTACTGATGTGTTGTGAAACTCTCGCATTGTTATTTCTTATTAAATGTAGTAAAAAAATAGTCATTATAAGTGACAGAACAAGAAATGAGGGTGAGAGGACAATAAATTTGGGAAGGGGAGCAGAGGCTGGAGCGGGAGCAAGGCTGGCATGCCTATTGGGATGGGACACATGGCCAGAGGGTAGGCAGCCTCTGTGGATTAGGCTGGGCACGAGGAGGTGAATCTGATAGCCCCTGGAAGGAGCAAACCTAAGTCAGCATCTTACCTTTGGCTTCATCAGATTCATCTCTCAAATTCAGCCACCATAAATAAATTCAGTGATTTAGCCAGTAAACTGGGTAACTTTTCATAGCAATAATTGTAAACTTTGTAGCTGTGTGTGGTGGCTCACGCCTATGATCCCAACACTTGGGAGGCTGAGGCAGGAGGATCGGTGCGAGTTCGAGACCAGCCTGGGCTACAAAAGTGAGCTCAATGCCAGCCTGAACTGCACAGTGAGGCCCTGTCTCAAAAAGGCAAAAATAAATAAATAAATAAATAAATAAATAAATAAATCTAATAACAATAATTGCAAACTTACAGGCATAAAGACCATAAAAATACAATGAAAATACAGAAAGTTTGATAGATATCTAAGTTTAAAATACATTCTTGCCGGGCATGGTGGCTCACGCCTGTAATCCCAGCACTCGGGAGGCTGAGGCAGGAGGATTGGTGCAAGTTCGAGACCAGCCTGGGCTACAAAAGTGAGCTCAAGGCCAGCCTTAACTGCATAATGAGACCCTGTCTCAAAAAAGACAAAAAAAAAAAAACTAATAAAATAAAAAGAAAATACCTTCTTTGGGGGCCAGGGAGATAGCTCAAGGACACAAGTGCCTGCCTGAAAAATGGAAGGTCCCAAGTTTTATCCCTGGTTCCACTAAATAAATAAATAAATAAATAAATAAATAAATAAATACATCCTTTGCCCATCTTGATATTTAAAAAGAGGATAATATTTAATCTAAAAATACTATAAAAATTTCTCCATAAAATGCCAATTCATTTTCCTTGGAGGTGAAACTAGAACTCCGATGGAGCTTTGAGCTTCAGTGGAAAAAATAATGATGTCACTGTTTAAAACTCAAAGAAGGGACAATGATTTGACACATTTGTAAAATACTAATATTTTGTAATAAATTAAGATTTCTGAAGTGGAGTTTGCTTTTCTTAGTGCACCTCGTATCTGTCTAGAGACCGGTAAATATTTTGAAACTCTCCACACTCATTGAGAAATAGCATGAAGAAAGCCTCGCAGTTAGAATAATCAACTGCTGGGTGCACATCTGTGTGTACTTTTGGTGAGGACAGCTGAGTTCCTAAAATAATATTGACAGTGGAATTTCTATCAAATGATAACTCAATAGCATCAGTAACTGGTAACTCAAAAAACTTCATAAAATTGGTCTCTAGATAGGAGGCATCTTATTTCTTAACGTTTTTAGCATTTCAAAAATATTGCTTTCGGGGGCTCGGCAGGATGCTCAGTGGTCTAAAGCGCCTGCTTAGGAAAGCTTAGGCAGCTGCAGGGATCGCGGTTCAATCCCTGGCAACACATGCTGTGGCAGCTTGCCCTCAGGGCAGGCTTAGCGGGCCATAAAAATAAACAAACGAACAAATGTTCTGAAACAAGAAAAATAAATAAATAAATAAATAAATAAATAAATAAATAAATATTCTTTTTTTTTTTAATTTTTTTATTTTTTTATTATTTTTATTCTTGTTTCAGAACCTTTGTTTGTTTATTCACTCATTTTTATGGCCGGCTCAGCCTGCCCCAAGGGCAGGGTTGGCGTAGCATGTGGTGCCCGGGATCGAACCGCGGTCCCTGAAGCTTCCCAAGCTTCCCCAAGCAGGCGCTTTAGACCACTGAGCCATCCCGCCGGGCCCTAAATAAATATTCTTAAAAAAATATTCTTTCGAAAGTAAGAAATTTGAACGACAAGGAGACACCAACTGGGAGAGTGTGTGACACCCACACATTGCTTCAAAGGAAAGGACAGCTGGGATGAGAGAAAAGAGAGAAGGAAAAAGGAGCAGGAGGAGTCGTGCGTGGCGAGCTGAGGGGAGTGCGTACTTGTTTTGGTTGGGTTGTGGAAGGGCGCAGTTACCATTTAACCAGTTTTACTTGCTTATATCTTACAATCTGAGCAATTAGTTTGAGAAACTACTTCGAAGACAGCAATGTACAATAATTACAGTTGATCCTTCATTCATTGAATGCGTCTGCCATTTTCTCAATATTATTAAAACCAAAAATTGTGACTATCATTATGTAGAAATTTTTTTTAATGTATTTGGTACCAGGTCTCACTAAGCAGCTCAGGTTCATAGTGGTCCTCCTGCTTTCCTCTGCCCCAGTGCTGGGATTATAGGTGTGTGCTACTGTTCTGGATTCAGTAGCTCGCACTTGGGGGCATGTGGTCCTGGGGATCAAATCCCGGTCCCTGTACTTTGCCTAACCAGGCACTTCAGCCTGGTGAGCTATGGAAAAATTATTTAAATGGAGAAAAGATTAAAATGCTTAGGCAATTTACTTATTTGATACAAGAAAATATTATTTGACTTTACTAAAAAGACTTAAATTTGCTTAAAATTACATTTTTAATAAATAAGTTCATAAAACAAATTACAGAAAGTCATTATGTAATATAATGCTCATTTTACCTAAGATTATTAGTCTTCCTTTCAAGAATTTCAGAAAATCACGAAATATTCTCTACTGACACAGTCCTGTGTGGTGGCAAACACAAGGTGTCACCCAGCACGAGATCTCACTCCACCGCAGGTATCGATAATACAGTAAAATTTAATGATGCCCAAAGGACTTAGAGAAATTTGACATCTTTCACTATATCAGTTAGAGTTCTCTGCACCATCCCTAGAATAACTTAATGGGCAATCTGGCATTCTTTTGTTTTTGGCTATTCTACATTTTTTTGTGTGTGAGGATAGGAGGAAATAGCATCTGTTTTATTTTAGAGAAGATATGAAAAGCAAATGTTATGTTATGGCAATATTTACCAGTAAAATGAAAACCAAGTATATCCAAAGTTATCTTATGATTTTTACTGTGTAGACTTTAGATCATTTTTTTAAGCTGTATGCTTACCAATTCTAAGACTCTACTGACCTATAATATCCTATACCAATTTCCGTCCTTGTAGAAAACGTATCAGCAGCTTCGAGGGTAGTGCATGAATAAAATTTAATCCAGCATTTGAATGAACTGTTTTGCTTAAAACACACAGCTTTGTGGATCAAGATTTTCCTTTTCATCCCCCAAGCTAAGTTATTGGAAGTAATTTTGACCATTGGAGATTTTTTCCTAATTTCCATCCTTTAATACAGTTTGGTGCTGTACTCCAGATTTTAATAAGATATTTTAAAAATCATTTTATCTCTCCTTTGTTTTGTTCTTGCCTTTTTGTTCTTCATGTTTTCCTCTTTACTCTGTAATGCTTTGCTTTATTTAACTTTCATGTTCATCTTCCCTCTTACTTTTGAAGCCTTCATTGCATTCTGAAGAAAATTATATATTGAAGTCAATAGTTACTTTAGAAAGCCTTCCTTATAGATTGCTTTAGATTGATCATAACTTGAACAATGTAGCTAAGGTTAAAACTTGGTGTTTTTTCATATGAATATGTTCCTCTGTTTCGAAGATGAATAACACTGGCTCCATGATTCTTTCTTGTAATTTCCCCTAGTATATTACATTTCAGATTAACCTTTGTTCTCAAGTGGTTCCTGGAAGAGAGTTAACTGATATGAGGGCTACTATCACCCAGAGCGTGTAAGGCAATAAATGTAACAAGATGTGGTCCTGATACGCTAAGATTCTGGAGGGAAATTACATTTTCACTGATATTCTTTGCTACTAATGGCTAACAGGGCTGGCTGTGTATTTCTGGCAAGGGCTATATTTCTTTATTAATAATCTGTGAACAGAAGTTGTAGTTCTTATAAAATTAGACCTCTGTGTCCCCAAGCCTGTAGTCTTTAAAAGCCATTTTCTTTCAGTCTTAAGGAAACTTCATAAACTGAGGAAAGGGCAAAATCTGATTTTAAAAACATTATTGAGATCCTCAGTATGCATAAGTGTTCTGAAAATAAGTGAAAGGTGCATATTGCTGCTTATATCTGTAGCTGCTTCACAGGTAGATTCCCTTTTCTACACCTTTTCATTTTTGAAACTCTTCGACCATTTTCACTTAGCTGGTACTTTGGGCAGTATGCCCATCTTGGATTAATGTTTGTTTATTACACTTTACATTATCCAAGATAGTGTTTTTCACTGGGTACCATGGCCAAGATTATAATCAAGAAGCAAGGGGTACATTTACTAAACATAGAAGTACATTAAGTAAGCAAAAATATATTTCCAGTAGCATTTTGTATATATTTTTTTTCTGTGATTTTCATATTCCAGTAACCTTTGCAGCAAAATTTAATGTAAATTGATTTCTAACTAAATTGTTCAGCTTTCTGTTCTTATCTCAAGAGGAACCGTGTTCTGATATTTCTCACTGTCTCACACCTAAGTGATAAATAATACTTAAGCCTTAAGCAACATGTACCTTGGATAAAAAGGAGGTGATTAG
>PVJA010051735.1:0-12653 GCA_004027025.1 Myocastor coypus
TAATTTTTATTTTATTTATTATTTTTATTCTTGTTTCAGAACCTTTGTTTGTTTATTCACTCGTTTTTATGGCCGGCTCAGCCGGCCCCAAGGGCAGGGCTGGCACAGCATGTGGTGCCAGGGATCGAACTGTGGTCCCTGAAGCTGCCCAAGCTTCCTCAAGCTGGTGTTTTAGACCACTGAGCCATCCCGCTGGCCCTATATTTGCTTTAAAAAAAAAAAAATCTCCTTATATTCATTGTTAACAAGGACTTTTGTAAAAGTTGTATAATAACCAAAAAAAAAAAAAAAAAAAAAAAAAACCCACTTAAAAAAGTTAAGAGAACTCAGTTCCAACTAGCACAGCAAGTGTACATCTCAATTTGTAAATATTGTTCTCAAGTAGGAGAAACCACAGCACCATGGGAAAATCGCTACCTTCAGGGCTGGACCAGAGAAAGCATAAAAGAACCCTGGAATAACTGTGGGGCCCAGAACAATGGCTGAAGTCCACCAAGCGATCTGGCTGGCCCTTCTTACTGGTTGATATTAAGTCCGTTATCAGTTGATAGCATTTTTGAGCTTACCAAGCACCTTGTTAATCTGTCTTACAATTTCTTTCACTATTTCACATTTGTAATGTTTTATTTTATCAAAAAAGTAAAACAAAACTTCAGAACAAAAAAATAGACAAATAATAATAGTTGATATGTTGAAGATTGTTTTCTTGGAAGTAGCTAATCATAGTATAGCATAGGGCGTAAAAGATTCTCCAAATACTATTAGCAGAAACCTTTCCTCTCAAAGAACTGAGAGCCATCAGAAGTACAACTGTCTTGTTTTTTTTTTTTTCCTTTTCCCTTCCTTCCTTTCCCTTTTCCCCCACCCTAATTCCTTTTTCCTTTTAAACAACTTCTTCTCATGTCACAATATCTATTGTACATTTTTTGTTTTGTTTTGTTTTGTTTTTGTTTTTTGAGACAGGGTCTCCCTATGCAGTTCAGGCTGGCCTTGCGCTCACTTTTGTAACCCAGGCTGGTCTCAAACTTGCACCAGTCTTCCTGCCTCAGCCTCCCAAGTGCTGGGATTATAGGCATGCGCCACCACGCCCGGTTTCTATTGGACATTTTAGACCTTATTCATTCTTGCAGTTCCTCACACCAGGGAGACAATACAATGTTTACACATTCATTGAGTCTGATTTATTTCACTTAAAAGTATGGTTTCTAGTTGCACCCATTTACCTATTAAAAAGAAGTCTCAGGTGTATCCTTCTTTATGGATGAGGAGTATTCTATTGTATAAAAGGATGACATATTTTTAACTATTCCTCAGTTGATGGACATTTGTTATTTCCAAGATTTAGCTATGACAAATTTGTGCTGTTACAAACATGGGTTCACATGTATCACTGTGGTATGGTGTTTTTAATTCTTCTGGGAAGATGCTCAGAAGATGAAGAGCTGGTTTAATCCCAGTTCTTGAGGCATCTCCATACTGGTTTGCACAGTGGTTGCCCTGGCTTGCATTCCCACCAGCTATGGAGAAGCCTTCCTTTTTCCCATAGCCCCTCTAGCATTTGTTATTAGTTGATTTCTTGATCTTGTATCATTTCATAGAACTCAACTGTTTGACTTTTGACATCCTCTACAATCAGTGCCCTGTGAAGAGGAATGCCCCATGCTCTGGGGAAGCCAATGCCTGGGAGGCATTCTCTCTTCTTAAAACTTTCCTTGTGTTACTATTATTCTTCTTTGTTTTGTGTGCAAAAGCTTGCAGCTTGGCTATCGTGCGTGGACTTCGGTGCCAGTATGGAAATCACTTTAGTGTTTGATTTTCTGAGATGTTCTCTTGGCATGACTGTCTCTTTAGGCATCTGGCTCAGTCCAAAACTCTGGCCATCTGTGATAATTTCAGAGGGAAGATGTATACTTGGCAGAGCACCAGGTTCTCCAGAAATGAACTGCAGATCTTGCCATACAACAAAAACTAATAGCAGTAATTAGGCCACTCTAGGAATAACAATAAAGTCTGCAGCCATAATAAAGTCAGACACAAACTGAATGCTGACATACCACAAGAGCCAATAAAAGCTATCATTCTACAGCCCTTAACAAGAGAAAAGACACAGAGACCTGTAATTATAATAGAGACCCAAAGACAAACCACATAATGACATACAATAAATATCTACTGAATGTAATAACTATATCACTGTTAACAATAGGAAAAAATTTAACAATAATACCATAGAGATAATTAAATATCTAGGGATTAGTAATACTTAATAGCACTACTCAAAGATGGAGGGAATGGGGAAGAAAATATAAGAAAAACTATTTGAAAAATAAAGAAAAGGAAAGGGAATGTTATAAGGGATCCTGCCACAGAGTGCAAGAAAAGGAACAGAATTAGATAAAGCCAACAGAAAATAACAAAGGGAGAAAAAAAGAACAAAACAGAGAATTAGAAAAAAGAGCCTCCTCCTCTATCCAAAAAAATAACCAATAAAGCATAAAATACATTATTTTTAAAAATCCCTCGTGGTTTTCAAAGGCTGGCTTCTTACCAGGATCTGCAGTACGAGAAGCCAGCAGACATGGGGTTAGGGACAGGGGTCACTACTAAAACTTCCTTGGCTTCTGCAGTCATTTTTTTTGTGTTTGAGTGGTGATGCCTGCCCCACCTTTCCTGCTAGGTACAGTCAGCCAAATGGTGTCCTCCCCAGGTTTGCAGTCACTCCAGACGCTCCATTTCCACTTTCTTCGTGCCCCGAGTCTTGGCTTTCCCTGCCTAGCTTTATGGCCTGTGCTTTCATTAAGTGTCTTTCCTCCTCCCCCGGAGGCCCCTCTGTCTGCACACCCCAGGTTTTGGCAACCATCCAAGCCAGTGCATATGCTTGATCCCATCCACAGATGGGGAAAGCTAACAGCCCAGTGAACTTTGAGCTGAATATTGGGGGGGGGGTGTCCACCAGTCCCCTGGACATAATGGCAGAACTTTCCACCCTGGCCTTGCAAAACCACACCATCTTGCATCTCACCTCAGAAGGTAGCACTCCTGCACCCTTTCCAGCTTAAGCTGAAAGCTCTTAGGAGTCTATATCCGCCCTGCTCCCTCTTCACAGCTGTCTCTGTGGCCATCTCCCAACCAGTTACTGTGGTAGGGGGGCATCAGAAGCACTGTTGTCTAACTGTTGTGTGTTTTGCTTCTTTGTTTAGAATCCGATGGCTATAGTTCTATGGGTTCATGACTGTATCCTCTATTCTATTGTACTGGTCTATGTGTCTGTTTTTGTGTTAATACCGTGCTGGCTTTGTGATAGCTCCAAACTTATCCTTTTTGCTTAGGGATTGCTGTAGCTATTCTCAGTGTTTTCTGTTTCCACAGGCATTTTTATTCCATATACATTTTATGACTTTTTTCTAATTCTGTGGGGAATATCATTGGTATTTTGATCAAGATTGCATTGAATATGTACACCACTTTCTTTTTTTTTCTTTTTTTTTTTTTCTTTTTTTTTTGTCTTTTTGAGACAGAGTCTCACTATGCAATTCAGGCTGGCCTTGAGCTCACTTTTGTAGCCCAGGCTGGTCTCGAACTCACACCAATCCTTCTGCCTCAGCCTCCCGAGTGCTGGGATTACAGACGTGAGCCACCACGCCCGGCTGTACACCACTTTCGGTTGTCTATCCATTTTAACAGTATTAATGCTTGCTAGTATGTGAACATGACATGTTTTGCCTTCTTCTAGTGTATTCTTGAGCTTATTTCAGTGTTCTCGTATTTTCTTTATAAATATTGTTACCTCCTCAATTAGACAGATTTCTCTATATTTTGGAAGCTATTATGAATGAAGTTATTTTTATGATTTTTTTCTCAGTTAATTCACTACTGGGCTATGGAACAACTTTTATGGTTTGCTTTATATCCTATGCCTTTTCTGAATTAATTTACCTACTCTAAAAGTATTTTGCAGGGGCTGGGGAGATAGCTGCCTCACGTGTCTCCTAGAATGAGTGCTAGCCTGGCAAGCGCAAGGGCCTGAGTTCAATCCCCAGTTCCACTAAATAAATAAATAAACAAACAAACAAATAAATAATAAATAAATAAATAGATGTATTTTAGTGGAGTCCTTAGGGCCCTGTAAGTATAGGATTATATTGTCTAAAAATGAAGATAGCTTGAATTCTTCCTTTCCTATTTGTATTCCCTTTTAGTTTTTTTTTTTTTTTTTTTTTTTTTTTCTCTTGATTGTTCTAGTCAGAATTTTAAGTACAATTCCACATGGAAGTGGTGGGAGTGGGTATCTTAACCTTGTTGACTTTGGAAGCGGGGCTTTGAGTCTGTCTGCATTCACAATGATGTCAGCAGTGAGTGTGTCACATAAAGCCTTTCCTGTGTTATAGCGTGACCCTTCAGCACCTAGCTTCTTTATTCCTTTTTTTCTTTTTTTTTTTTTACCATGAAGAAATGTTGAATTTTGTCTTTTTGTCTTTTCTGGTGTCAATTGAGTTGTTTTATTGTTTTGTTTTTTTTTTTCTTTCATCCTTGGCTTTATATGTGATATATTACATTTGTTAATTTGTGTTTGGTGAGCTATCATTGTATTCCTGGAAAGAAACCAACTTAATCCTAGTGTGTGATCTATTAAATAAACAGTTGAGTTTGACTTGTTAGCATTTTACTAGAGATTTTTTTTTCATCTATGTTCATCAAGGATATTTATTGGTTTATAGTGTTGTGGATGTCCGTGATCTAGTTTTTCTATCATAGCGATGTTGACCTCGTAAAATGAGCTTGGAAGTGTCTTTTCCCTTTCTATTTCATGGAATAGTTTGTGAAGCAGTGGCATTAGTTCTTCCGAAATCAGCAGTAAATCCATGTGACTCTGGGGTTTTCTTTGTTAGTATCCTTTTTTATTACTGCTTCTAGTTCTAGCTCATTGCTTATTACTAATGGCCTCTTGTTTCAGTATTTCCATGTTACATACATCTAAAAATTTATCCATGTCTTCTTCTAGTTTCTCTGTTTATTAGAATACAGATTTTTCAAAACTAGTTCCTAATAGTCCTTTGGATTTCAGGGCTGTGTGTTATAACATCTTTATTATCACTAACTGTGTTAATTTGAGCCTTATCTCTCTCTTTTGGTTGGTTTGGCCAACGCTGTATCAATCTTTTTATCTATTCAAAGGACTGTTCATTTCATTGAGCCTGATCTCATTAATATAGGTTCTAATTTGTGTTATTTTTTCCTCATGTTGAGTTTGGTTTGTCCCTAGTCTTTTTCAGATCTTGAGACATAGCATTAGATGATTTATTCCAGAGTTCTCTGACTTTTGATGGAGACAATCATAGCTATAAGCATCCCTTTCACTGGAGGCTTTGTTCCTATGTTTTTTTCACTAGTGTCTGAGTGTGAGAATTTCTCAACTCTGTCTTCAGGTCCTGAGATTTCACCATCCATCTGATCCTGTCAATTGATAAGGCTTTCCACTAGCTTTAGATTTGACTTCCTGAATCTTCCTTTCAGAATTTCAGCAAGGACTTGCCCCTTCATATCCTGCATTGTCTTCCTTAATTACTTCAGTGGTTTATTTGGACTCAATCCTTTAATCATTTTAAAATCAATTGTTTGCAGTCTGTGTCCGGCACTCACCGAGTCCGTGTCTTTGCACTCCATCACTGATGAGCTGTGAGGGTGTGGAAGTCGGCCTTCTTTTCCAAAGTTCTTGGCTTCAATAGTGAGATTTGTACATGTGTTGGGAGGAATATTTCTTCCAACTTTATGGGAGAGTAGTTAGCCCTCAGCTGCCTTGAGAGCTTGACTACCTGCTCCTCAGTGTGTGTGCAGCTGATGTGAGCACAGGCCGCAGCTGTGCGACTGCTGTGTCCTGCCTGACGTCATCTGCTGGGCAGGGCCCGTCAGTGGTCCGCTGTCTACCTCAGGGCTGTATGCACTCCAGAGCCTTTGGGCGTTCATGTCTTCCTGCACACCCTGAGCGCCTGCTGCACCCAGCTAGCGTCATGGCTTGAGCCCTCGTGAGGCCTCCCAGCGCTCCAGGAAGCCCTCTCTCTATAACCGGTGAGAGGAAAGACGTTGAACAGAGGCGTTTCCCCATCATAGTGTCAGGAAAGGAAAGCAGACAGAGACTCAGTTATATTCTGGAAAAGGCCAGCAAAGGACCCAAGCAACCCGCTGCACTGGCGCTTTCAGAGCAAACCCTTCAGGAAAGCCCAGGGATGGGCGTGAGTCCCCCTGAGAAGTGATGCTGTTGACCACTCCCTCCACCCCAGCCTGAGCTCCCCACTGCTTGGGCTTTTCACTGGCTGTGCAACCGGCCCTGGGCTCCTTACTGCTGCCTCTCGTGGCCATCAGTCACTGCAGAATGTCCCTAGAGACTGGCTCCTCTGTGACTTCTGATCCAGATTAGCTCAGCCTCAAAAATAAGGTCCCCTCTCAATAGGGTTATTCTACCCTTCCTAGTTATGAGAGATAAAACAGTGAATTTGGTCTTCAAAGTTAGCCTGCTGCGTGGGAGGACTCCCCTTCAGAGCAGAATCCTAGGCTGGGCTGGAGGTTTACAACGAGCGCGGGGCTTGCGGGGCTTTCTTGGGGCTGGCCCTGCAGATCTGTTATCGCCGGGGCCGGGACCACCAGCCCTCCTCCAACCTACCTTGTGCGTGCGGAGATAGTGCCCCTCACAGCGGTTGGAGGAGCACCCTAGACTGCTCCTCTTTGCACTGTCTTCTCTTCCCGCCCAGAAATGTTAGATTCCTTCTTTGGCTGCCTCTTGATTCTTGGACCTCTTTTGGTTGGTTTTCCTTCTCACTTCTCAATTTCAGGCTGGGTTCTGCTGCTGGTGGCTCCTCGAGGTCCTGTTCACATCCTTTGAGCTCACTTTCATAAAGACGCTAGTCTCACCGCAACGAGAGGGGGCGCTCTAACTTCCCAACCTCCACCTCCTTGTAGGATCATTTTGGGGTTTTTTTGTTGTTGCTGTTGTTTTAATTTATTTTATTTTATTCTTGTTTCAGAGTTTTTGTTTGTTTGTTTATTTATTTTTATGGCCGGCTCAGCCTGCCCTGAGGGCAGGGCTGGTGCAGCATGTGGTGCCAGGGATCGAACCGCGGTCCCTGCAGCTGCCCAAGCTTTCCTAAGCAGGCGCTTTAGACCACTGAGCCATCCTGCCGGGCCCCCATCGTAGCATCACTTTGCAGGTTAGGATTTTGACACAGGCATTTGAGAGGAAGACAAACACTCAGACTGTAGCACTGAAGATACACTAGCTCCTTCAAAACAGTTAAATTTATTTGACATGTAGACAAAACTCTAGAGGAAAATAAAGTAAACTTTCAAAAGAACATGAGGGGCAAACTATCGGTTGCCAACAAATTGCTAGTTCGTGTACTAAAATAGGTCTCTAATTTACCGCTCCCTGCAATGATGGGCGAGCGGAACGTGTTCTAATTGGACTGCGGACCTCCTGCCCTCCAGCAAGGAAGCTCGAAGCGCATCTCCTTCAGCCTCAGAAGTTCACATGGGTCTGCCCGGGATTCTCCGGGAATAAACAAAGAACTATTTATCCTGAGATGCTTGTCTCCCTCGATTCAAGATCTCAGACAAACATCCCCGTTAGATTAGCCCTCTCTGCCCAGGCCTCCCCAGCCCTGGAGGCCCCGGGCACCCATCCTGCCCGCTTCCAAGCTGTGCCAGGCGTGCCTTCCAGAGCAGCCTTTGTGTGAATGCCAGCTCAATCATGCCAGCCCTAGGAAGAAGCTTTCCCAGGATTTCCCATGGCAAACCATTAATGGTGGGCTGCCTTGGCACCAGAAGCCCTGTGACGTGGCACAGTCCTCCCTCTCCGGGTCCTTTAAATAAACCCAGGAAGGCCTCCTCGCTCGCAGCCTCTGGCTGCGGCAGACGTGCTCCCTGCCTCGCTGCCACCTCCGCACCGCTCCGTGCCCCGAGGTCACTAGATCTCAGCGTGGGCTAGAGCTCTTGGCCCTGGGGGTCACATGCCCTGCACCTCCCACTGTGGGTGAGAAGCACCTCCCCGGGAGCTGGGCTGCTTTCCTTCTCTGCCCACCTCAGATAACACAGAGGAGCGCAGACAACTTTCAGTTTCTTAAGGACAGATGTTCCTTGGCACCTCCTAATCCCAAGGGCTCTCACCCTAGACCTCCGCTCTCTCCGCTTCCTGACACACTCCTCCATCGACCTCCCATCTCGCACATGCGCTCAGCTCCACCCGACAACCAGACAACCAGCAAGCCCCTGCTGCGGTGCGAAGGCCGCCCCGTGCCCGCTTTCGGCCTGCAGCAGGTTCTGGGCGGCCCAAGCAGAGACCGCCCTTCCTCCCCACCCTCCTGAGATCTTCAAGCACCACTATTATCCCGCTAACTACACCGTAGGGAGCTTGCACCGTCTGTACCGCCGGCACTGGGCCTGTGTCGCCTAGGGAGAAAAGGCAAGGATCCCACTCATGTGGGCGCGGGCGTGCAAACGCTGCGTGCAGTGCGCGCTGAACTCGTCCGCGCCGTTTTTGCAAATATTAAGACCTAGTTGATACAATCTTTCAGATTTTTGCTATTTTTTAGACATATGTAACAGGGGCCGGAGATTTGGCTCAGCGGTAGAACGCTTGCCTAGCAAGCTGGAAGCCCTGAGTTTGGTCCTTGGTACCAAAAATAAAGAAAATAAACCTCCCCTAAAAAAAAATTCAACTAAAACATACAATAAAATAAAAAGACCAAAACAAGCAAGGCAACTAAATATATGCAACAGAATGGAGGAACGTGTAAAAAATTGTTAGCCATAAAGCCCTGTCACCTCATGCCACTGCTGTCATTTATCCGGATTTCTTTCAACTTTTGTCTATGTATTTCCTTCAATAGATGTAGAATTAAATTGTTTATAATTTTATATTTTTGGCTAAAGGTGTTCTTTATATACTTTGCTAAATCATTTCAATAAAAAAGTATATCACTAAGTCATCATAATTCATGTAGCTACTTCCCAAAATGTAGTTCCATATCACTAAGAATAAGATAAACATTTTGCATTTTTTAAAAACATACTCTGTTAGGGGCTGGGGAGATAGCTCCGTGGCACAAGTGCCTGCCTCGCAAGTGCAAGGTCATAAGTTCAAACCCTAGTCCTGCAAAAAAAAAAAACCTTTGTTAGTGAAAATTCTGAGGATTACGATGCAGCCCCTCAAATATAATCCCTTTATGATCTTTGGTATTTGTTGCACAACTGCTGTTTCAGAAGCAATGTGCTGATATACTTTTGTCACAAGAATTCCGTCCATTTGTAAAGTCTTACTGCAAATTTCCTGTTATTTCAGTACTAAATTTTGAACTGCCAGCATGTAAAAGCAGTGACCCATACCTTTTTTTTTTTGTCTTTTGGAGACAGGGTCTCGCTATGCAGTTGAGGCTGGCCTTGAGCTCACTTTTGTAGCCCAGGCTGGTCTCAAACTCGCACCAATCCTCCTGCCTCAGCCTACCGAGTGCTGGGATTACAGGCATGCGCCACCACGCCCGGCTCAATAACCCATACCTTTGCATTCTCCTTATCTAGAAGATAATTGATGCTCAATAAATATTGCTGAGTATGTAAATGAAGATAGGTATTTTCATGATTATACCTGGACATTCTAGAAACACAGATTTATAAAATGTGCATGAATAAAATGCGGAAGTCAGTGGCTCTAAGCACTATGTCCACGCACACCAGCCAGAGTGGGCAGTCAGGTCTGTCCACAGAAAGCACAGTCCTGTTCATGCCCGAAGATGCCTGGAGACAACGCCGTGAGCTTCTCTAGCAGTCTCTCTTGGGTTTAATCGCTGCTGGATTGGAAGGTTGCTTGCTTCTTCCTCTCTAATCAAAATCATCTCTGGTACAGGGTGTCAATCCTTTGCTCTCCGTTCCCCTTCCCTCCTCCCTTCCTCCAGGGAGATAAACGCACTGGATGCCAGAAGCAGCCCACAGACACTGCGGAGCTTGCCCAGTCTCACACAGGAGCTGAGTTAATTTGCTAACACTGAGCCTGAGATTCTGGGGGCAATGTCTGATTTCAGCTATATGGTTTTCTTCCTTCCATTCTTAGCGCCTTTGTTTTTTTTTTGGTTTTTTTGTTTTTTGTTTTTGTTTTGTTGTTGTTTTTTTTTTCTTTTTGGCACAGGGTCTCACTACGCAGGTCAGACTAGTAGCGATCCTGCTGTTTACAGCCTCCCCAGAGTTAGGATTACAGGCATGCACCACTGTACCCCTACTAGGTCGAAGGCTCAGTGTGCCTGGGGCACAGCCAGTGCAGCTTGGGGTACCAGGTATCAAACTCCGGTCCCTGCATTCGCATCTGGTTCTAAAAGCATGTGTTTTCCTAGAAATTCACAATGCCAGCTAATATTAATCTGTGTTCTTACCAAGATTAAAAAATTACCACTACAAAATATATGGAGGCCCAGGAATATAACCCAGTGACATAAGCACCTGCCTGGCAAACTCAAGGTCCTGAACTTGATCCTTGGTACCACAAAAAAAAAAAAAAAAAATTCTATATGGTTTACAAGTTAAATAAATAAACTTTTTTTTTAGTTTATTAGAATTGTTATTCTGGTGGCCAATTACTCATTAGCCTGCTAACCAAAGTCTAACCTTGAAAATTTACCAGATCCTGACCATATTCCTTAATAATCCAGAAATGTAATCAGTATAAAGATAAATTTACCAAAGGTTGGAATCTAGACAGCAGTCTAACAATGCAATCAGGTAGAATGACAGATGTCACTCTCAGTCAGGGAACCGGGAAGGTCTGGCTGGCCCATCTTCTGGACCACATCCTGACCTCAGAGTCAGCCCAGGCTGTGGGCTGGCTGGAATGCTGGGGCAAACTCGCCCTTCTGGGCATGATGCAGCTTGCTGTTTCCAGGATTAATCTGTCACTCGCTCGTGCCTTCCCTGTCCGACAGCTATTTACTGCATGTCCATGTAAGCCAGGTACTGATCCATGTTCTAAGGCGCTGCTGCAAACAAAACAGCATACTGTCCTGGTGGAACTCATACAGGAGTAGCAGCAAGCATAGAAAGTATGTAAGATGCTTTGGGGCTGGGGGGGGGGGGCTCTGCACACGGAGGAAGAGAGGTGAGGGGAGAGCACAGGAGAAGTACCAAGGGCCAGGACGGGGCGTGGGCGTGGCCCACGCCCCGGGGATGCGTGCACTTGGCGGAAATCATTTCCTAGCACCTCGTTTTGAAATTCTGTGTTGTTTTTACTACTTTTTTTTTTAATTCTCTTTGAAACAAAAGGAAAAAAATGAAGTCTTTAGTTGCATTAAAAATAATTTATGTGGGGCCAGCAAAATAACATGGCAGACTAAATACCAGCTTAGGCAAGCATAGGCAAGTGCAGGGACTGCAGTTCGATCCCCAGCACCATGTGCCATGCCGGTGCCGCCCCCAGGCATAGTGGCATATGCCTGTAACCCCAGCACCGGGGAGGCTGAAAGCAGGAGGATCACCACAAGTCCAAGCTGCAGAGTGAGACCCTGCAACAACTGAATACATTTAAAAAAGAATGTAGTATGATGTAATATGTTGTTTTATCCCACAACAATTATTCAAGCAATAGTCAATTCAATAACCACAGGCGCCTTCGAAGCAAGGAAAATGCCAAATATTAACTTTTTATTAATTCATCCCCATATCTTGGAAAGTGTTTCTAAATTATGGTAAAAAGCAATTATGAAATTTTCTAGGTTCCAGCCAGGCTCCACACTGGGCATCCATTTCCCATGTTAACCCTGTGACCCCTCCCAATAGAGATTCCACCCCACGTGCGGTGGTTTCTTTTTTTTTTTTTTTTTTTTTTTTTTTTTTTTTTTTTTTTTTTTTTTTTTTTTTTTTTTTTTTTTTTTTTTTTTTTTTTTTATTTATTCATTTTTTTCTTGTTTCAGAACTTTTGTTTGTTTGTTTTATTTATTTTTATGGCCAGTTCAGCCTGCCCTGAGGGCAGGGCTGGAGCAGCATGTGGTGCCGGGGATCGAACCGCAAACCATGGTCCCTGCAGCCACCTGCAGATGCTTTAGACCACTGAGCCATCCTGCCGGGCCCCCTGTGCGGTGGTTTCTGCAGAAGGCGTCCTGCCTCTGAGTGTGGAGGCCAGGCCGAGGGGAGGTCCTCCTGTAGCCGCCGCCGTCTGGGCATGAGGACGAGGACACGTGACCGCAGCTGGTGACAGGCTCACACATTCCGGCTGCTGAGGAAGAGCACTGGCAACGGTGGTCCTGGCTGTCCAGCCGCACTACTACGCTGAGGTGAGAGGCAAGGCTCCCGCCCACGGCGCACACAGCCACTACGTTGGTTTCCACTGCCCTCCTGACGACCGGTCCTCCAGGCTTCCCGCCCGTTTTCTGAGCTACCTGGCCTCCTTCCAAAAGATACAGACTCCTTGGTCAACCAAAGATGGCTTTTATAGTTTAAAATTTAAGACTGGTGGGGCCCGGCAGGATGGCTCAGTGGTCTAAAGCACTTGCTTGGGGAAGCTTGGGCGGCTTCAGGGACTGCGGTTCGATCCCCGGCACCACATGCTGCGCCAGCCCTGCCCTCGGGGCGGGCTGAGCTGGCCATAAAAATGAGTGAATAAACAAAGGTTCTGAAACAAGAAA
>PVJA010051736.1:0-12698 GCA_004027025.1 Myocastor coypus
TTCCCCCCCCCCCCCCCCCCCCCCCCCGGTGGGCAGAGCCAGCATGACAGGCCTGGGGATTGAACTCCTGGCCCCTGAACCTGCTTGCACGCGCTTTAATCTGCCAAACTACTTGGCCAACCCCTTCTCCCCTTTAAAATGCTGTTTCCAGTCATACGCTATATAACATTTTGCTCAGCAGTGGGTCATGTGTTGTGTACAGCCGTGAGCCCACAAGTGTGGTAGTGCCTGGTGACGTTGTGGCTGTCTCGGTTTATGCAGATGTACTCTGTAATGTTCACAGTGACAGAGTCACCTGGTCCGGCATTTCTCAGAACATAGCTCTATCATTAAGTGACCCCTGACTACAGGCTGAAGAAGCCGGTTTGTTTCTGCTGCAGGATATTCCCGCGTTTTGGGCTTGGCTGGCTGCGGCCTCACTCAGTGTCTTCTTCCCTGCAGTGCCTGCAGTTTACAGAGTGAAGCAGTGGCTCTCGACCGAGCAGTTCCATTTTACTTTTAAGAGGCCCTGGCTTGTGGCTGCAGCTCAGATAGACCGAGTCTGCTCCGTCATAATTCGCACTGTTTATTCAGACGCCTCAGTGGTTCTGTGTGTGTGCTTCCCTGCAGTGAGTGGCTTCAGATCCACTTAGTCCATCTGAACACTTCATTCTGTAAGTCTGCCCAGCTTGGAGCCTGTCCTCCTGGGGACATTCTGGCCCTTCTTCTTCCATGTGTAACCAGAAGAGAATTAGTAAGCCTGCCTTGTCTGAATTTCTAATGGATCTCTTTAAGGTAAATGCGATGACAGAATTCAGCAGCATGGAGAGAGGGCTTAAGATGGTCACCATCAGTGCTGAAGACGGCTGTTTTTTCCTCCTTGGTTTGCATTGAAGTTCAGTCTCTCAGTCAGAAGTTTTAAAAGCATCGTGTTTGTCATGAACACACCTTTGTAGCTTCTGTCCTAGTGCCTCAGCCCTGGACACATGGACCCGGCAGCACGCAGCCCGCTTCACCAGTGGTTCTGCTCACATTTTCCATTGCTGAACTGCGACATTTCTTCCAAGTTCTGCTGTCTCTCCCTTGACCAGTAGCCTGTAGGGACCACAGTGTTTTTTTTTGTTTTTTTTTTAATATGCAAATATCACAGTGCATATTGTTTTCCACATAGCATTGTGGGTAACTGTAGGAGTATTTCTCCCGCATGCATCTACCTGTCAGTTCTCTGAAGGCAGAAAGCTTTCTTTTATTTTTACTTTTAAAAATTTTATTTTATTTATTTTTTTAAGGACAAGATCTACAGGATGTTCAGGATCTCACTACTAGATTGGACTTGTAGCCAGCACCATGCCCAGTCTCAATTGCTTGTCTCAGCATGCCCGAGGGTCAGGGCTGGCATGGCAGGCCCAGGGATCGAGCCCCTAGCCCCTGCTCCTGCTTGCAGGCACTTTAATCTGCTGAGCTATTTGACTGGCCCTTAGAAAGCTTTCATCTTCGACTTTCGCAGAGCAGATCCATGTTGAGTTGCATGAATCCTTGACTGATCTCACCTGCATTGAGGCCACATTGGAGACTGCACAGACAAACACATTCTCTGTCTGTCTGTCTGTCTGTCTGTCTGTCCTTGTGTCTTCCTTTCTTGCTCCTGGGAAGCCCACAGACTTCCAAGTCAAGCAAGAGAAAGTCTGAAGCCCAAGAGTGCTGTTGGCTTTTGTCCATTTGGGTTGTGTGCTAGTCCATGCTTGGGGCTAGAGCTGCCTGGGGCTGCTTAACTTTATAACAAAAAGAGATTTACTTAGGACACAACTCTAGAGGGATCACCGGATGAGCTCAGCTCAGCGAGAACCTCCTGACGCAGAATGAACAGTGGCAGAAGCACGTAGGCGAGCTAGAGAATGCGTAGTAGCCGGGAAGCCAGAGAGCCGCTGAAGGAAGGCCTGGCACCTCTCGCGTTGCTGTGCTGCAGACTGGACTTCCAGGATGAACCCTTGAGAGGTGGACTGCAAGCACAATAGTAGTAGCAGGAATTGTTTTTACTAATTCCATTTTACCCTATAACACAAAATAACCAAACATTACAAACAATATGCCTATGTGTAGGAGCCCTGACCACACTATTTACAGCTATCTGTGCTCTCACTCAAAATGATATCAAAAAAATTATCGAATTCTCCACCTCAAGCCAACTAGGATTAATAATAGTGACCATCAGAATTAACCAACCATACTTAGCATTCCTACATATCTGCACCCAAGCATTTTTCAAAGCAGTACTCTTTCTACGCTCTGGATCAATCATTCATAACCTAAATGATGAACAAGACATTCGAAAAATAGGATTACACAAAGCCTTACCTAGTACATCCTCTTTAATAATTGGAAGCCTAGCCCTTCCCGGAGCCCCATTCCTAACAGGATTCTATTCTAAAGACCTAATCATTGAATCCGCAACCACTACGTATACAAATGCCTGAGCCCTAATAATCACCGTAATTGCCATCTCTCTCTCCGCTGTTTACAGCACATGAATCTTCTTCCTGTAGTCACAGAGGCCAGCAGTCACCCAAGGCCCATTTTCTGTGACTTAAGAGGACGAAAGCGTCCCTCGAGGCCCGCACGCTTGAGCCACGTACAGGATGGCTCAGCCAGTGGCCAAGTCCAAGGCTGAGCCCCGGGGGCTGCACAGCCAAGGGGTCTTCTCAAGTTCTCAGTTCTGTGCTTTCTGAGGCAGGGTGTGGGGGAGGCAGAGTGAGGGGAAGGCAGAGTACGGTGCCTTGTTGAGCCTTGTCATGGAGCCATCAGCCTGTGGTGCCAAAAAACAGAGCTCTGTCTCCATTTTGTCGCTTCTGTGCTTTGCCTGCAGATTGGTAAAGTTAAGGCAGGTGGAAAACGTGTCCCTGGGTTGGTGAGCAGTGTAAGGACACTGTAGTGAGCCATTCGCCATGGTTACCAGGTTTATTCATAGGAATGTGTGTGCCTTTTCAAGGAAAATCATGTGGATTATACGATCCCTTATAAGGCAGCCAAAACCAGTAGTGCGTGATTGGAATCCAGTCAGTGTTCTTGATTGTGGGTGTTCTTATGGTTTGAACTTTTGAACGCATAATTAATTATATGAACCTTGTTTTCTTAAACTTCTCCAGAATGTTGAGGTATCACTTCTCCAGGTCTTTGAGGAGAGGAGAGCTTTTGTGCTGTAGAAGTCATCAGTGTGCTTGGTTGGCATTTACAGAAAGGCCTACCGTCACGAAGAGACAAGGCTGTGGGGAGTGGGTGGGAACCTTGGGTTCCGAGCAAGCTCTTTTTTAAAAAGTGAAAACCAAGTGGAAGAAGAAGGGAAGCCCTTGCAGTGAGTTAGGAGTCCCTTGGCAAGGCCGCTGGCCCTCAGGGCTTTAGCAGCAGCAGCAGCAGCAGCAGCCCAGGGGACCATCCAGGCCTGTCCTCCTCTCTGGAACAGAGGCTTGAGTGATGGAGGGAGAAGACATGTGCAGGCTGCTAGAGGTCTGGGGTGAGCCCGTGTTCTCCAAAAGCAAAGAACGAATTTTGGGAACAACAGAGGTTAAGAGCAGTATTTATTGGGGGAGAGAAAGTTTCTGTCCGAGAGAGGTTCCTGAGCTGGTGGCCACGGAACCGCCCCTTTCTAGGGATTTTTTAGAGCCAGTCCATGAGATGAGGTGGTCTAAGGTGGAAAGTGTGGGGATGTGTGAGGTGGCCGTGAGGTGGGGCAGAACTATGGTCAGCCAATAAGATCAGGGGTATAGCTGCTTATGCAAAATCGATTAAATCAGGATCAAACGGGGAAGCAAGTCCCAGCAAGTAGGCATGGATACAGCATGGGGGCTTTTCCTGTAGGGGTTGGGCTAGTGGCTCTTTATTTTTCAAGGTGATTGTTACCTCTTTAGAATACCAGTCCCTGATATCTATTTTTAGGGAGGTTTCTGAGCATTTCTTTTATATTTTGTGTTGTGGTCTGGCCTAGGGGAGGTTCCTGTCTTCTACAGTTCCAGGATATCTATTCTTCCCTAATCGTTCTTTCTGGGGCCTGGCCCTGTTGTCTGTAATATTTCTACCTAGCTAACTGAGCTGCCTACAATGAGGACCCCGCTTCCCAGCAGTTGGCAGGTTCCGTTCTGAGGGGTTGCAGTTGGAAGTTTCCAGAAGCACTGCCCACAGGCACTCTGGAGGAGCTCTAGAATGTAAATAGCTCAGAAGCGGCTGTCCTGTGACAGCAAGGAGGCCCCTTCCTGTAGCCAGGATACCGAGCAGCTTCCTGGCACATGTGGAGGGGTCAGTCAGGCAGCTGCCACTCCGGATTTCTGAATTGCAGCCACCTTTGTGGGAGTGACTCCTGGTGGTTCTGTTGACTGGGCATTCTCCAGTATCCCACGGAAAGCCACAGATGCTGTGTAGCTAGGAAGGGGTGATGTTATGCTAATGCAAGGTAAGTGTGATAGAGACCCGCCATCTTTAAACGAGATGGCACACGCGGCCTTTCTCCTGATGGTGGCTCTGAGAAGTTATCGCCTAATGGTTTTCTCTTAAGATGGCAGAGCAGACCACACATTGCATGTGAGCACAGCTCTGAGCTGATAACTTCATGTTGTCGGTAAGCAGCTGTCATCCGTCCACCGAGGGATACCAGGCTGCCCTGTTGTTGATGTAGAAGTTAGCTGGTCTGGGCTTCCCTACCCAGATTCCTTCGCCACTCCCCTTCTGATTTGCTGGCTCTTGTGCTCCCTCCAGCATTCCAGACATAGCCAGTTCCCAGCCTATAGGTCAGAACTGACTATGCTTTGGGTTTAAATGAGTCAGTTCTGTAAATTAACCCTAAAGTGGACAGATAACCCAGAATGTAGGTGGACAAGGTGAGGCAGAGTTGTTGTCCAGCCACACAGGAAGGCGGTGGTGGAGGTGACAGGCAGCTCACGCAGGGAGGGAGGAACTTCAGGACGCTTTGGTTGCGGCTACACTGGAAAACACTGCGTGGGATTGCTCTTTAGGGCCGTTCTTGGTGTGGCCATCTTGAGAGGCCACTGTCCATGTTTGCTCCATGTCTTACATTGTGTCCACTGCAGTGGAAGGAGGAAGCTTGGATGGGTCTTCAAGGCCTCTAGTAAAAGCATTTCACTAATTTTGTGCTAGCAGTTAAGATACCATATGTTTTTCTCTTGCAGTGCACTTCCTGTTCCTTAAGGTAAGGATGGGAAGGGGTGCACCAGACCATGGTGATGAGGCTCTGGAGAACGTCCTAGATCTGAGAAAAAGAGACTTCTGTGGAGGAAGCAGTTTGTACTTCTAACAGTCTTAGTTTTAAATTAAGCATCAGCTGTATATACCGTTGACATCATGGTAGCCACCTCTGTGTACCTCTGTGTGTGTGTGCGTGCCCGCGTGTGCCCATGTGGTGGTGTGTATTTGAACAGCCCTCAGATGGACATCGAGCAACGCTTCCGCTTGCTGCTGTTGATCTGTGTGGTTAGAATAATTTTTCTCTGTTCTGGATCTCAGTGTCCTCAGCCATCGGACCTCACAGGCCGTTTCCTGTTCTGGCCTGTGGATGGGAACGCTGCTCCTCTGCTGTCTGCCGTGGTCATGTGCTGTCTCTGCGGGGCGGAACTGGCTTTTTCCTGTACATTGTTTGAAACACTGAGGGAATTCTAAAGGATGCTACTCGGAGCGGAGCCTTTGCGCTTGCGATAGTCAGTGACTCTTCAGAGTTGTGGAGCATTTGGAGCACAGGTAGCACTGACTGAGATGTATCCCCCAGGAAGACTCCTGGATTTCAGAGGCTTAACTTTAAAAAAAATTGAACTTGAATGTCTCCTTTGTCATTTTTATGTAGGTTTCACATTGAAATGACAATACCAGGCATGTATGGGATTCAGTGAATTACATAACTGATATGACTTTCATGTGTTTGTTTTTACGTGAATGTGGCCCCTAGGAATTTTCATGAGTCACATGCCTTTTATTGTGGTGCTACCAGACAGGGTTAGTGTATAGAGGGAATTTCTGGCTGAGAAATTGAGGGAGGTGTTCCCTGGGTCACCTAGTTATTAGGGAGCCCAGGATTTGGAGTAATAGTGGGGGAGGATTGGGAGAGGGAAGCCCCGAGGAGCTTGGACGTGGCAGAGAAGGCCCTGTGAAGGGGAGACTGAGTTGAGTTTCGGAGCTCGGGGATGAGTATCATTCACAGGGAATCGAGTGTGTAGAATTTGGAGTCTCGGGCAGACAGGAAGTGGACCCTAGTGTCTCTGAAGCCCCTGGGGCCGGGGAAGAGCCCAGAAGACCTCCCTCTGGTGAGAGAGCAGCACAGCTCCGCAGTAGGAAAGGTGCAGTCAGCTCGCAGAAGACCCTGGCTCCTCACTGGAGGTCAGGAAGACTCAGGCCAAGTTTCCCAGGTGACTTGTAAGTTCTTTTGGAAAAAGGAAGTTGTTCCTGCGGAGCTTCTGAGCTGTCCTCCATGGGTCTGGCATCTCTTTAGGTGAAGGACCCCGTGTGCTGTGTGACTGTCTGCAGCCTTCATCTAGAGGCCTAGCTCCAGGGAGCTGCGCTGCGAGCTCATCCCAGCTGTAGAGCGGCCACACAGACCAGCCACGGGAGCGCCGCGGGCCTGCTTCCCAGTAGGCGTGCTCGAGGGTTCATTTTAGCCGTCACATGTGACCAGCTCGGGCTGTCATCTTTCTCTGGTGTGTTATCGGCTAAAGCCAGATGTCCTTTAGAGAAAATGCTGTGTTGGCGGAGGCTTTCCTGTTGGAGGTGGCCTTTCCTAGCTCATAATTTTAAAGCTGGTGTCACCTCTGTAAAATGACTGCGGGTGTGGAAGCAAAAAATGGTCCGGAAGTTTGGGTATAAGTCAGGAACGCTATATTTAATTAGAAAGAAAGAAAGAAAGAAAGAAAGAAAGAAAGAAAGAAAGAAAGACAGACAGACAGACAGACAGACAGACAGACAGACAGAGAGAGAGAGAGAGAGAGAGAAAGAAAGAAAGAAAGAAAGAAAGAAAGAAAGAAAGAGGACAAGATTGCATAAGTAGCTGCTTGTGCCGATCCTGTTCTAGGCTCTAGACTGTATGGATTCCTTAGGCCTCAGGACAACCCTGGGGGACGGGCTTTGATTATTTCCATTTCGCTGATGAGCGGACTGAGGTACACAGAGACAAGTGGGTGCTCCGGGCCAGCAGCTCCTCAGCCGAGGAGTTGGTGTTGGAGACTAGCCTCACGTGACTCTTAACTGGGTCCTTCTGTACCCTCCTGACCCTTACAGGGCCCCAGACAGGAATCTGGGCTGTATGGGCAGAGGGCTCTGACCTGGCTGCCTGGCCAGACCCTTTCCCCAGCCTCTGCATACCCCACTGCGAAACTGATACCCAGCCCCTGTCTAGGCCATGGGGTTTGTTTCTTACTTAGGATCCGTGGCCTTGACATGGGTTAAATGTAATGTCACCGTGGGAGCAGACTGGATGAGGCGAGGCTGCAGGAGCTCTGGCTTGCAAGTGCCAGAGAAGGCGGGGAGGAAGGGGAAGGGAGGGATGAGGTCACGGGATCGTCCCGGCAGACTTACCCGTGGGCTTTGGCTGTGCTGCTCTGTGGATCTGGCTCCTGTCACTGCTGCAGCTTAGGACTGAGTCACATCCAGTGTGCCTGGGTGTCCAGCAGCATAACGCAACAGGAGCATGGTGTACAGCCCTTTACAGCATATGCTCTGGGGCTTAGCTGGCCTGCATGTGGTTTGGCCAGTCTGGGGATACCCTGTTCCAGGCGCTGTCTGTTGAAAAGATAAAACCCATAGTGTTTGTGGGCAGGCGCTGGCACTTTGCTACATCCATTAGGCAGCCTTGCATTCCACGTGGAGAGAACCCAACCTGAAATAGCTCACAGTGTTGGCCTCGTGCCGCACCTCTGGTCACTGCGCAGTCGTGGTGCAGGTCCTTGTGACTGAGGACGGCAGGGACCACATCCTGTTTGCTCCTTCCCTCAGTGACCTGGCTGGTGAGAGTCACTGCGCTCGTAGGGCACCTGGAGGAGTATCTATCTGTGGTGAGGGACGATTTATAGATGCCATGTCAGCTGATCTACTGGCAGCCTCTTGGAGGGGATACTGATCCCCTGCCTGTCTAGACAAAGGAACTAGGACTGGCGAATGCCGCGTGATGGTAAGGGAAAGTGGGCAGGACGCACAGCTCCTGTCAGAGTCCCCAAGTCGGATGTCCACCAGTCCACCTGTGGACTGGTGGGGTGGCCAGGGGCTTCTACCTGTTAGTGACTTGCCTCTTCTTGAAGGCCTCAGAGCTTTGTACAATTCCGGGAAGCTTTCTGTGAAAAGATACACAGTTAAAGATTTCTAAGCTTCAGAGACCCCTCATTTCTCTGTGGTAGCTACACCACTCTACAGTAGAAAGAAAACAGCCCTAGGTCATAGGTAAATAGATGATGTTGACTGTGTTTCAATGAAACTTTATTTCTAGGGCCAGGGAGATAGCTCAGTAGAGTAAGCACTTGATGGCAAACACAGGGTCCTGAGGTCAATCTTCAGTACTGAAGGGAAAAAAAAAAAATCTAAGAAAAGCTTTATTTCCAGAGATGCACAGTGGACCGGATGGGGGCACCTATCTGTGGTCTGCCCACTCCTGAATTAAGAATGCAGTCCAAACAGAAGTGGCTGCTGTTGTAATTATTCCTATTGTTTTCTAAAGCATTAGGCAGCATGGCAGGTTGTTGAGAAAAGGCTAACTTTTTTCAGATGGGGTTGCTTGGGAGCTTCTCACGGAGGGTGGCTATTGTGCAAGCTCCTTCAGCATAGCTCTGTATGTAACCCACAGCACTTACGAATGCAGATATGGCCTTCACAGTGCTGGACATGGCATACCCACAACCTGTGGGCCACCGGTTCCCACTTTATATTGACCTTGCGTTGCTTCTAGTGTTCTAGTCCTTGAGATGAGGAAACGGGTTCCTGGGGCCTTCCTGGGGGAGACACTGTAGCTCTCACTAGCTTTGCAGCAGAGGCCTGCCTGGTGCCCTCTGGATGTGATGTACATAATTTTTAACAACAAGAAGAACGGCAAGTAGCACTGATCCAGTGGGCTAGACCACATTTATTTAGTGAAAAAATAGGTGATAACATTGTTGATACTGAGAACCTTCTAACATCTTTGTTTTCCATGGGAGGCTTAATACTCAGGCATTTAGTCTTTTAAAGCATGTGAGAGGCCCATTTTTCTCACACCAAAATTTATGTTATATTCAAATTTATTTCACTTCTTGTTTTCTTAGTAATGGTTACAATTTGGAGCGTTCTTGCCATGGGGTTACTTGCTGGTGGCCCTGTAAGTTTAAACGACTTTAATAGTCAGCAGATATGACAGAGATGCCTTGTCCAAAGATAATTTGAGGAACCTCAGGATTTATCCTTTGTGACCCAGAGAACTATTTTTAGGATTTTTTTAAAAAAAATAATCCTCTAGTATCTGGTCATTTTATTTATAAAGATATAGATTAGTTGTCTGCTATATTCATTACTACGTATTCTCCAAGGTATAAGTGGCCTAATATGTACTTGGTTTAAGATAGATTGTGACAGCCAGAGTACAGGACAGAACTTGTGAGCCCAGCCCTGGGGCCCCGGGGTGAGGGAAGAAGGTTCTGGATGACGGGCCCAGAGAAGCTCTTTCCACACACCTCAGGCCTGCCCAGAGTTGTTAGACATTTTAAAATCTGCAGTAGGCATATTTTATTTTAAATAGTTTTCTTGTAAATAGACATTTTTAGTGTGGAGGGAAGAATATAGCAGAAACCAAGGACATCTGCATCAGCAGCTCCTGACGACACCATTGTTTGTCTGGGATCGGGAAGGAGGCCATAAACTTTCCAGCCGGAAATGGCCAAGGCCATTCCTGTCACCACTGGGGCTGAAGACTTTATCACTTGGAGAACTTGAGCAGCCATTTTCATTGAGAGATGGGATGGCAAATAAATGCTGAATAATGAGATGGCTGTGGTCATTTTTGCTTTGTGGGAACTCATAGTTCAGAGTTTAGGTCAAAGATTTGGGCTTAGAACTGAAAATTGTGTGGCGCTTCAATTACAAAAATGAGAGTTGGGGGTGAGTTATCAGACAGACAGACAGACAGACAGAGCCTGTATAGTTGCTCTGGTGTGTAGCTGGCAGAGCCAGGTTGGTGTGGTCTAGGCTGGAGCTGTCACAGTGTGGCTGTCCTCAGCTTAGTACTGCTTGGGTTCTTATAGGGAAGAACAGTTGTTGGTGACAGCCAGGAAGACAGGACTCGCTACTGCGCATGTGTGGGAACCTCCACGTTTTGTTTTGTACCCTGAAAAATGTGTTTGTGGCCTGTCCACCTGAGGTCTCTGGGTCAGCTGTCCCCTTTCCTCCACCATTGGTACCAGGACCCATCGATGATGCCAAGTCTGTAGTAGGCCCCCAGAAAGTGTTTCCAGTTGCATGTTAGGGTGCCCAACTCCCCAACTTCATCTAGTCTATCTACCTAGATATTTTCTTAGAAAAATGTCTTAGGAATAGGTAGGCACAAGGGCTGTAAGATGGTAAGTCCCTTTATAGTCACAGACTCAGAGTTGTTTTACTTAGCCTTATTCCTTTCCAAATTTCATTTCTTGATAATATGTGATCTGTAGTGTTCAGATGGCAGAGTGTCACACCCAGCCACCGAAGAGTTCTCAGCATGACATTCCATTAAAAGTTGCTCTAGACCCGTCCCCCACAGCCCCTGGCTGCTGAGGGCACCAGTGGTGGAGCAAGCAGTAAATATTTAAACAGTGGTTTTGGTTAGCAAAATTGGAGTCTTTTATGTGACTCCTTTTTTTTTTTTTTTTTTCACTTATTGACAAAGATTAATTATCTTTACATGATGCTAAAATTAAATTTTGGCAGTACAAAAATCAGGCAGCTCAGAACTTCAGTGGCGAATGTCCTCAGACTCTTGGAAATCTCCCAGGGTATGAGGTGGTTGTAAACAAATTAATTAGAGCATCTTTCTTAGCAAATGCACTTTTCTACCAGAGCCTGCAACTCTGCTGCCGGTTGATCTCAGGGGCTTTGGAGCACCGATTGAAGACGACCAAGATAAGGTTGCTAGGGAAACCAGAATGCTACCAAGTGAAGCATTGCTCATGCATACAAATGTGGCTTCAGTTCCAAGCAGCTTCGGGGAAGAGGGCAGGCTGGATATTGATATATGAAAATGAGCAACACCCACCCGCCTGCATAGGCCTTGAGGGATATGACTGCAGAGTTGGTGCAGTTCTGCCTGTGGCCTGAGGGGGCGCTCTGCTCCCCCTGTGATTCCCACTGGTTTTGTGGAAATGGACACTGCCACGCTGTCCGTGTCCATCACATACACTCCACGGATGTTTTAATAGCTTTTCCAGATTTTAAAGTCAACAAATTCTTTACAGAGAACTTGAAAAGATTGGACATGTTCTTCATAATGTCTCTCAATCTATAAAACTTGCCTGCAATTTCATGTGTAAACACCTACTATATTTGTAGATAGTCGACACTTGTACGACTGTGCCGGTCTGTTGTGTGTTTCTCCTGGTGCTTATATATAATTTAACTGTATGAAAGTGTACTGTTTTACAGCGAGCCCTTCTGAGTCTTTGTCAAGGCCCAGGAAGTTTATATTTGGATTATTTTCCATAATCCATGGAAAAGTTATGGGAATACTGGTGAGTCAAGTCCAGTCTGCCACTTCCAGTGCAACCCATGCTGAGAATAGACACTAAGGCATCCTTGTAATTATGGGGAGCCAAGGGGTTCTCAGTCCCTCCATGTTGATGGCTATCTGGAACAAAGGCCTCAGTCTAGGGCGGAACCCGGGTTTTATTAATTCATAAGGGAAGGTGGACCTCAAGGAGGAGTAACTGAGGATGGCGGGAAGTAGGTGAGTTCTGGAGCTGGGCTGGGCAGGAGGCCTGCAGTTGCCTCTGCAGTATACAGGGAAGGGTCTGCAGAGAGCGATCTGCGTGACACACCTTGAGGTAGTACCTATGTTTTGGGGTCGGCGCTTCAGTTCTGATGTGTCTTCTCTCAAGAGCTTGGAAGTCACAGTGTGCAGTGTTGGCTCTTTATCCCACCTCATCCCAGCTCACACACAGGAGCAACAGGACGGGCGCGGGGAGGCGTGTCTGTCACCTCAAAGACTGCCGTCGGCTGGACCAGCACACACTGCTCAAAGCCAGTTGAAGGGAAAAGGAAGTGCTAGCCGGCTCCACAGGTGCCAGTGTGTGGAAATAGGCTCAGGCTCAGCCAAAACAGAGGTAACTGCCCCTCCTTCTGGGGAGTCACGCCACACCAGTGGTCCTCCACACCATTGAAAAGGTATTTTAACATATAACAGTCCTACAGCTTTGGTTATAAGTTTTAGTTTCTCAATGATCATGTTGTAATTATGGGTGCAGAAACAACTCATTATTAATTTGGAGCTTGCTCCCCTCCCGACCTCCCATTCTGTTTTCCCCACTGTCAAGTTATCTGCTTGTTTCTGGTTTTGGAGTATTGCTAGGCCACCAGTGATGCTGGAGCCTGCCTTCCTGGGCGTCTCCCCGTGTTTTGATTGCCGGGGCACAGGGATCTCTAGGTCTTCCCAAGCGTGGGGCGCAGCCTTTTCAGGACTGTTGCTCTGGAGGGCTGAGTGCCTCTCCGGAGGGCTCTACAGAGGCACCCACTGGCCAGGTATCCTC
>PVJA010051737.1:0-12696 GCA_004027025.1 Myocastor coypus
GACAATATGCAATATGTCAACTTTCAAAGAAAAAAAGGGGGAAAAGAAAAAAAAAAAAGTAATGTGGATTTAGAAAGGTTAATGTTTAGTTGTTTGATCAATCTTATATACCTATATGTATTAATCTAAACTGATCCGATGATGAAAATATGTAATATAACCATTGTTAAATTTAAACAATAAAAGAATTGGAAAAAAATATAAAAATCTCCAGCTCAAAGCTCATAGTTTTATGAGTATAAATAATAAATAAATAAATAAATAATAGATGTGATGTGACAGTAATGTAGATCAAACAGAGGAGAGAGATAGACAAGGGCTACTCCACATAAGGTATATGGGGTAAGCATTCAACCTAATGACATTTCAACTGAGGCCCACAGAGTGAGCAGGAAAGTTCTATTGCTATAAAACACAAAAATCCATGTTTCCCACACTCTGTTAAATTGGAAAGCATAATGTGAACCCTTCCTTTTTGATTCTCTGGGCACATATTCTGACCATGTATTTTTGCTTCCCAGGATGAAAGACAATGTTAGTGTTTGTTTCACTCTAGAGAAATTTCAAGAGAGATGTAGTTTTATGGAGTTATTTTGATCCTGTTGAGCCTGTTAAAAATGTCTCAGCTTGGAATGGTGCTTTCCAATATTTGCTGACTCCTATAATACATTATTATCACTTATGGACAAGTTTTACCTCATGGCACAGTCTTGTTTATTTTTTCAACTTCATGGTCCTTTAAGGAAAACAGAACAAATATCTTGAACCATACATATTTAGTTGTTGAGTTTGATTAAAAATGAAATTTTTATCATTCTGAATATAAAAATAGTATTCTTTTTGTCTGCTCACTTGAACTCTCTCTTGAGTATGTGATTTTTGTGACCTAAAGTGATTGATGTGCACCATTTCTATTAAGAAGCTTTAAAGAACATTATATAATTCACCGTCCTTTCTGTGTGTTCTTCTGTTACCTGGATTCCTGGATTGATAGAATGGGAAATAAATTTTACTGTTAAAGGCACAAACATTTTCAGGTTTGCTTATGCATTCAATATGGCTTAGGTGTTGCTGTAATTCCATGCACAAGGGTAGGCATTGCCAGTGTGGAATTTATCCGTAAAAACTTTCCACTGAGTCAGGAGCAATATCATTTGCTAAGACATGACACACGACAACGGTGTAGTTAGGAAAGAGCTGAAGGAGCATGGAAGAAAAACTGTATCTCATATTAGGTAGAAGAGCTAAAAATGCTATTAGTGGTCTTTTCCACAATGCTGAGCCAACAGGGTGACAGCTGGAGTGCTAGTGAAATCAAGAACTTATGGAACACTAGGCAGCCCTTCTCATGGTATCTGATACAACCTGGTAGGATTAGGGGGAAGTTCAAGGCCTTTTCCGGTAAATTCATGCCTGAGATGGGATATGCTGCTGAATATTTCACCTTTGCTCTTACAGAAGCCCTCTGTGTCCTTCTCCACCAGTATTTGCTCAGGGAGTCTGAACCACATGCATTTCCTTGTGCTTTGTTGGTTGGATCCTACTAAAAGTCCCAGCTCCTTGCATGAATCATGTCCAGACTGACATTCTCTAGGGGTGCTCTGAACTGTTCACTCTTTTCATTCCTTCTGGCTGAAGTCCGGGAGCAGGAAACACACATCTTCCATGGTGCCTCTCCTAGCCTTGTCTGCTTTTCTGCGTGTCCTCTTCCATGCGCTGTACATACCGATTCTACTTATAAGTGCCATCTACTTCTTGCCAGGACTTTGACTCTTAAAGGTACCTCCTATTTTATAACTCTCTTCTTTTTCTACTTTTTATCAGTTCAATCATTTTAATTTCATGCTTAAGAACTCATAATTCTCAGTCAAATTCACCTTTTATTTTGTGAATACTTATGCATCTAAAGACTCTGCTCTGCCTGGATATTGTAAAATGTTGCTTTGTGTCAATGTGAAATATCCTCAAGCCTGCGTGAGAGACCATCCTTCGAGTCCTCTGTGTTCTTACTTTCTGGCAAACAACTTGCAATAAAATGTGCTTCAGCAAGTCTGAGGCCACCTACTGCATTTCTTGTCAGGCTGCCACTTTGCAAGAGTTTAGTAAGGGGTGCAGAAGCATTGCATTTTTCACCCCACAGGAACCCTAATTGTGACTGCTGGCAAGACAGGTCAGGGGACGAAGCATCTGCTTGGGAAAACACAGGGACCAGAGTTTGATTCCCTGCACCAGCTCAGCCCCTGGGTGCACTGAGTCTGCCACTAAGTACAAGCATGGTGGCACACATTTGTAATCCCAGGTCCGGGTACACTGAAAACAGAATGATTACTATGCGTCCAAGCCACATGGTGAGACCCTGTACCAAATACAAAACAAAACAAGACAAAGCAACAACAACAACAACAACAACAAACCCTAACTGTGGACTCTGAGTCAATTTAGACTTCTTGCTGAAGGCAGAGTATATTTCAAATCTTTGCAAGAAGACTGGCTTGCTCCAGTCTTCTATCCTTCATCCTTTTGGGGAGGCAAGATCTGGCTGAAAATTACAAGACCTTATCCTCCTATTCTCACTTGTAAAGTGTTCCAAGCATTTAAAAATAGAAACTTGTGCGGAGATCCCAGTGTGTGTTCCAGAATGTGTTAAACCACAATGTGGCCACCATCTGTTCTGCTCCCCTGCAGTCGGGAATGCGTGCGTCATTGCTGGCTGGCTGTAGGTTGTATGTTCTCCTCTCAAGCCACTCCCTGCTTTTGGTTGTAACTATAACACTGACATTTGACGGTATAGGGCACCCAATTCTGTCTGAATGACTTCTTGACATGCTCAACTCTTAGTGGCACAAAATCAGCTGAACAGTAGTTTAAACCGGTAAGTGATCTTTTTTCTCTACTCAGTATACTTATAAAAGCATAGTCCAAAGATAATGCCGTGGCTTGGAGATATCCATAGTATCAAATTTCCTCCTCTGTCCTTTGCTTGCTATTTCCAATGTGTGCTTTTTACTGTCATGGTTATAAGATTGTTGCTGCAGCTTTTATCTTGAAGGGAGGAGAAAGACACAACGTGCTCATCTCCTTTTAAGAAACATCTGTTTTGAAAGCCCCACCTAGCAATTTCTGCTTGTATATGGTTGACTTACCACGGGTCATGTGATCACCATTAGTTCAATCTCTGAACAAGATAAGCTGCTGCAGGAAGAAGCTGCATTATCCAGCAGTGTCTGCACAACCACTGCGACTGTCACGGACTATTTGTCCTGCCCCTCAACCTGCGAGTGCTACTGTTGTTTTCCCCTCTCTTTGAAAAGATTGCTCTTTTGACCAAGATCTGGCTTGACTGCCCAGATAAAAAGGCTCATTAAATCTTTTTTTTTTTTTTTTTTTTTCTTTTCTCTGCAGCAAGATTGCTCCTGGTCCCTCTGCCCCAGTCAACTCTGTTTTCTCCTGTACTATTTAGTAAGTTGTCATTTACAGAGTTTCCTACTCAATTCTTTAAAATGCATTCGTATCGACTCTAAAGGTTTTATCGAGGTCAGTCCTTGCAACATTAACTAAAATATTCACTGTAAAGGTGAAATGTATCTAAAAATGTATCAAGACATGTAAGTCAATTGTGTTCTATTAGTGAGAACATGGAGGCTAAGAAAATACCTCCTCAGCTTTATGTTGCCACATTTGAATTTGACTGTAGAGAGAATGTGGAGGTCTCCCATTGTTTTCATATAGTTATTGTCATTAGAACGTCGGTTCTTAATTTTCACATAACTTATGGGTCTGTGAGTCGGTGGCGCAAGACACCAATGTCAATTAGACAGAATTCAAAAGTACAAGTTTCTCTCAAGGAATCAGTCCGAAGAGAGTCATGAGATAGTAAAAGGAAGGCGAGAAGAAGGAAGGGATTTCTATTTCACACCAAGGAACATAATTTAAAAACCAGTTTTAAACACATTTTAACAAGTCTTTCACCAGTCATTCTGTCCTGGAAGTGTGTCTTTCATCTCCCTGCCAGTGCATTTTCTTTCCTCCTTCTCTCCTTTCTGCTGGAGTCTGCCTTTTTGCTTCACACAGCTGTGCCCTGTGTTTTGTGGAACAAAACAGTGCAGGCCTGATGCATAAGTAAAGTTTTATATGCAAACTTCGAAATGTTCATATCAAAGCCAAGCTCTGTGCTTTCCTTAGAAGGTAGATGAGGTTAGTTTTAGAAAATAAAAGTTTTCTGTCATCCCATGTTTCTTAAAAAACACAGCGCAGTCAGGATAAATACAAATGTATTTTATGGAATTCGACTGTTTTAAGATGGGCTATCATACTTTTGAGAGAGTAGGTTGGTCTATACACCATTTTGGCTCATTACTGATGGTAGGCCAAGGTATTATTTTTACCCTAGTGGTAGTATTGTAAGAAGTAATGGTAGTATAGTAAGAAGACATTGCTACAATGTTAGTATTCTCACTTCTCTGAACATATACAGCATTGTGACTGGGGCTACTGGCTGTCCTTTTTCATCATGAAATCCTCATTTTAGGTGTGAGTAATTCTAGGTTTTGAATAATTTCTCACCAATGGAGTAAGGGTATTATGATACTGTTATGTGAAATTTAGAAGAGGTGTCCTTTTCCAAATTCACTTTACTGCTGACTGAATACAGATTGCCATGGTTTGGACAGTGCACACTTTATATGATTAGTTTACAGTCACCAAGAGAATTATACACAAAAAGTGCAGTTAATCTGTCCACACACTAAAGAGCAATGAATCCAGCTTAGGGGCTGGAACCTAATGTCCTTCATGAGTCCAGCTGAAAACCTAGAGTTTATAACAATGACTCTCACAAGTCTAGTTGGGGACCTACAGCCCACGACAAATTCTCATACAGGCGTGCTTCATAGATCTTCCCTGGAAAGACCCAAAGGTCAGTGATAGAAGCTAGAAAGTCTATGCCAGCAGGATGAAGGATCTGTGCCAGCAGGCTGAGTGATCTGCACTGGAGCCAAGAAACAAGACTCAAGTAAGAACCACATCTCTTCCCAAAAGTACTACACCCATCTTCAGCAACAGCGAGGTCCTGAGATCCTCCAGTGATGAGGAAATCGGAGTTCCCCTCAGGAAAGGCAACATGACAAGCTTCTCCACAAGGTGGAGCAGGGCACCACCTTCCCCTCTAGAAACCAGGAAATGATGCTCAAGGTGAGGACCGAGCTCCTGCAAAATGAACCACGGCAACAAGGTCCTGAGCTCCTCCTCCACTGAGAACAGCTAAGTTCATCAGGAAAGCCAGCATAAGAAGGTCGTTTCGCAGAATAGCCCCCCAAAAATGAACAGCTTCTGACATCTCCAAAAGATTTTGCAAACAGCTTCCTTAACAGCTTCTCATTAGCTTCTGTCCAGTTCTGCCTCTCATGCTGCTGGCAATAATCCTCAGGTGGACTTTTCACACCCAGTACCACACTGGTTCAGTTCAGCTGGGTATAACAAGCTGACCATCCATTGGCAACACACGACACAGATGCAATTTACGGAGCTTGAGTATTCATCTTGGATTTGACAGGAAGGTCTGTGGAAATCGGGGAGAAGCAAGAATGAGAAAGACATGGAAGGCCAAGGTAGTACTTCATAGGTTATTGTCTAGCTTTGCTTATGTGTGAAGCATCCACTTTAGGCAGTTCTACTTTAGGCTTTCTTCAGCAAGCATCAACATTCATTTCTAATGATGCATATGTATTTTTATGCCAAGGATTTTTTTGTAATCAAAGAGCTATTACTTTATAGCTAGGCTGATGTCCAAAGCAGGTCTCCAATGTAGGATTACCTTATACCATGATGCACAAGAGAATCTGTTAGGGTATAGGAGAAAAATGTCAGACACTTTCTCTTTAAAAACTAACTATAGGGGCCCAGCAGGATGGCTCAGTGGTCTAAAGCGCCTGCTTGGGAAACCTTGGGTGGCTTCAGGGACCTCGGTTCGATCCCCGGCACCACATGCTGCACCAGCCCTGACCTCAGGGCGGGCTGATCCGGCCATAAAAATGAGTGAATAAACAAATAAATGTTCTTAAAAAAAAAACAAAAACAAAAAAAAACCTAACTATAACCTAACAAGAGTAAGTTAGGATTTATTCACAACCCATGATCACAGAGACCATGACACTTGGCTCTGCATGTTGAACAATCACATATCCCAAGGGGATTTCCACACCATGGAAGACGGGTGGATGCACCTTCAGTCCCTGGGTTGTTTCTTGCATATTGCAACAGGTAGCATCCTATTTGCACCAGTTAAGAGGAGTTAATTAGACTACACTCTAATTTTAATTAAACCTTTACAGGATGACTAAATTAAATATTTTAGGAAAGAATTTATAGCTTCAAGATGATTTTAATGCAATGGATAGCAGGAAACTGGTGGCATCTACTCTGTACATTCTGTGCATTTGCTCTTTTTAGGTATAGTGTGAGGTGATGACACTCCCCCTGTTACCTCACTAAGTCATTGTTTTCAGTGTGAAGAAAACAGTCCTGACACTGTTATTAAATACAGTAAGCTGCTTAATTTTTTTTTTAAAATTTATTTATTTATTTATTTATTTTCTTGTTTCAGAACCTTTGTTTGTTTATTCATTCATTTTCATGGCCGGCTCAGCCCACCCTGAGGGCAGGGCTGGCGCAGCATGTGGTGCCGGGGATCGAACCAAGGTCCCTGAAGCCACCCAAGGTTTCCCAAGCAGGCGCTTTAGGCCACTGAGCCATCCCGCCAGGCCCAATTTTTTATTCCATCTTGATCTTTTCATTTATAATTTCTATTTTTGTGTCTGTTTATAAAATACATAATACAACCACAGTAAGCATCTGTGCAATTTATAAGTAAATATGTCTACACATATAAAGTGAAACGCTTTCCATGATAGAGTGGGTTTAAAAAATCTTAGAAGTTGAATAGCTAAAAACCTCTATTTCTCAGCTCTCTTTGCCTGTGATTTGAAAGGGTGGAGAGAGGAATAGACTTCCTTCCTGGCATTAAAGTCAGTCTATTTCTGACATAAAACTGCAATAACTTGATGTATATCTTGAAAAGATATTATAATGAGCAAGTTTTATCTCTTGATTCTTCCAATTTCCTGTCAGATTTGGTCTAAAGTCCAGAATGAGAGGAGATGGAGAACTTAGGGATAAAATAGTGGTAGTGAGTGTTATCTAATGAAACTTATCTTAACTCTTGAGCCAGTTTTGTTAGGTTAGCTTTTATTACCCACAATGCCAAAGGTAAGTAGTGAAGTCGGCTTATTTCAAATTGCTGGCTATGTGGGATCCACGGTTTCACTCCTATTATCTTGCGCAATTTAAAGATGAGAAATTTAGTTTTGCAACCATTTTTCAAACTATTTAAAAATATGGCTACTCAGCAGGGCTGGTCCTTCCACTACAGCAACCACTGAATAACAGTAGCCATGGCCCTCTGCTATGCCCTGGCAATGGGACCTCAATAAGGTCACAAGGTGACTAAGAATGTGAGCAAACTGAGGTGCAGCCACTGCCATGGATGCCTCACCAAAGATTCCAAGTTCATGTGGGACATGGTCCAGGAGGTGAGCAGCTTTGCCCACTACGAGCGGTGTGCCATGGAGCTGCCCAAAGTCTCCAAGGACAAATGCACCCTCACATTCAGCAAGAAAAGGGTGGGGACAGACATCCCCACCAAGAGGAAGCGTGAGGAGCTGAGCAATGTGCCGGTTGCTGTGAGGAAGGCAGCTGCCAGGAAGGACTGAGCCTCTCTGGAAGAAAGCTTTGCAGAAAGTTAAAAATAAAATAAAATAAAATAAAATAAAATAAAATAAAATAAAATAAAATAAAATAAAATAAAATAAAATAAAATAAAATAATAAAACAAATATAGCTACTCTAATCAAGAGCAAGATGTAGGCAATATACCTCATTTTGTGACTAAGACAATGTTCCATGATTACTTGAAATAATTTTTTTTTTCAGTTCACGGCTAAAATAGTCATGTCAACACAAGAAATGGGCATGACTAGAGAAAAGGTCAGAAATTTCTACTATTATGCTAAAAGTCAGCAGGATATTTTTCAGAAAGACACAAATTCTCATTGACTCTTTTCTACAAAGAATGAGACACTAAATGAAATCTAAGGCGTAAAATACTTAGAGTGATGCAGAGTGAACATAGTATGGACGAATTTTTCATCAAACTGTTACCATTCCATTGGCACCGCTGATGTTCATTAAGTGGACAATCACCCCAAACTTTTTATTTCCCATCTCTGTGTTTGTTACCAGAGTTCTCTTGTTGCTTATTTTGATGTGCTTGGGCCTCAGTGACAGTAGCTTCTCTGTTTTTTTAAGTATGAATTTGATTTTAGTGTTGGGGTGTGAGAATGACGACCCACGGATGAGTTGAATTACAGGATGTGAGAGGGGAAGATGGACAGTGAAAGTGGCTATGGAAGGGGATGGGTGAGAAGATGTGACTGCTATTTATTGTAAATATAAAGGACAACAAGGATCAGGTTGATCAAACCTCAGATACCCTGCATAAGGAGTCACATGAAGCATGGGATCCCAGATAAACCAGAAAAACAGAGATGAGTTTCAAAAACTTTCTCTGCTCTGGACTCTACCTCTCTGGAAGTGAGTAAATAGAGAAAGTGAGAATCTAGTGATGCTCTGTAATAAAGAAATAGTAACCACAATGTACAGGCTACTGAAGATTAAAATTATGATTTTCATTTTAAACATATTTACTAACATATAATTACATATCTTAAAATTGACTCATTTCAAGTGCACACTCCAGTGGTATTTACTGTATTCACGGAGCTGTGCTTCTATTGCTACAAATCAAATTTAAAACACTATCATAACCCTTAAAAAGAGGAGGTCTCCTTTCTCACGCTCATCATAAACACTGGAATGGCAAATATATGACCAGAATTACTAACAGTTTGGGGATAGGTTATGACACAAAATTCTAGTATGTTGTGGACATAGACAGTGTCCATGATGCTTACCGGTGGCCAGTTGTCACTTGTGGAACTGAGCTACTGCTATTTCCTTGATATCCACCCTATAGACTCAGATAGAATAATGATCCATAGGGAGTAGGAACCATCCATTTGTATAATATGCTGATGGACATATTCTGCTGCTCTATACAAAAGAATAGTTGAAAAATTCCTTTGCACACCCCTTTTCTCCTGTGTTTAATTATTTGCCCTATTTGGTGTGTTATTTCTGTTTTTCTTCATTGAGTTGGGTCATTTTGATCCCTCCATAGAATATCCTTTAGTAAACTGTGCAGGGTTGGCTTTATCATCATGAAATTCTTTAGTTGTTGTTTGTCCTGGAAGTATTTCACTTCTCCATTGAACTTGAAAGAGAGTTTTTCAGGGTATATCATCAGTCTGGGCTGGAATTTGTTTTCTTGCAAGAATTGAAGTATTTTGCTCTATTCTCTTCTTGACTTGATGGTTTGTAAAGAGAAGTCTGGCATTATCCTAGTGAGTTTTCCTTTAGATGTCATCAGTTTCTTCTGTGGCGGCTTTTAGTATATTGTTCATGTGCTACATTTCTGGGATCTTGATTATTATATATCCAAGGTTTTAATTGAGTTGATGTTATTTGGAGTTCTATAAGCTTCAATTAGCTGAATATCAGATTGTTTCCTCATATTTGGGAAGTTTTCTGCTATTGCTTTTGCCCATATACTTTTTATATCATTTGTATTGACTCTTTTCTCATTGATGCCTATTAGTCTTATGTTGTTAATCCTTGCATTGTCTTTCAGGTGTAGAATTGTTTTTTCCTGTATTCTAGTTGTCTTTAAGAGATCTTTTCTCACATCTTCACTAGCTGCAATGGTGTCTTTAAGGTCTCAAAGTCTATTTTTACTTTCATTGAAATGGTTTTTCCAACTTGAGATTGAAGTTTTAAGTTCCGTATAGCATATTGAATCTGCTTCATATATTCTATTACTTTCGTATGTTGCTCATTCAAGGATTCCATCATTTTTGTATTCTCCTCTATTTTTTATGTGTCTTTAGAAGCACTTAGTACTTCTTTTATTATAGGTATTATTTCTTTTTTTACTTCAGAAATTATTTCTGATTTCCTCTATACCTTTCTGCAGTTGTTTCTTTATTTCAGGTGCTACTATTTCAGGTGTGTGATTTATAAATTTCTTCTATGTTATTGTCTCCTGTATTTATTCCTGGTGGGCTTGCGGCCTGAGAGCACATTTTGTTCCTTCTCTTTGTCATTTTGTATATCTGTGCCTTCTGACTTTTGGTGTAGAGCTTTGGTAGAGTTCTTACCTTAGCACCAGGTCCGCATCTACCATGTTTAGAGTCATTCACATGGGTGTGGCTTGGGTCTGGCTAATGAGCTCTACTTCTTCCTGCTGCAGCCCTTGGAGGCAAACCTGCTGTGTCACTTGGGGAAGATGTTCTGCTCCTGGATCAGCGGGGTGGGTCTTGTCTTGTCTCTAGTTTCTCTGCAGGGAGTTCTCTGGAGGTTTTCTACACTGGGCATGCCGGGCCTGTTTGCTGTGTGAAATGAGTTTCCAGAGGGCCCAGGGCAGTCTCACTCACACACCAGGCCTGGTTGCTGGATCAAATGAGTTTCTGGCAGGCCCAGGGCAGTGTACATCACACACTGGGCCTGGTTGCTGGGTCAGATGAGTTTGCGGCGGGCCCTGGGCAGTCTACATCTTATGCTAGGCCAGGTTGCTTCCATGGTGCTTGTTAATTGTTATGTCATTTTAGGAGAAATCTCTAGTACTCTTCTTATAACTGAGTTGTAAGAACTATTCACAATATAAATGTAATTATCAAATGTAACTTGCAATTCTTTTTTTTCAGGACCAGGGTTTAAAGTCACAGTCTTGCACTTTCCAGGCAGGCACTTGTGCCACAAAGCTATCTCCCTAGTCCCAACAAATTTTTTACCTATTCTTTAGATTCTTTTTACTTTTTTAATGAGTCCTTGCAAGGACAATTTTCATTTAGAAGCATATTTTGGGGGACAGTTGAACCTGGGATAACAGAAAGAGACAAAATTTTAAACAAGTGCTTTATTCATTAAGTCATTTCAGGGGACAGGTGTAAGTGATAGGGAGGGCAGAAAAGACAAAAGAATGATGTGTAACAAAGACTGCCAGTGTCTTTGTTGTTTTTTGAGACAAGCTTTCAATATGTAGTTCAGGCTCACCTGGAAATCACTGTGTGATATAGGCTGCCCTGGAACTTTTCTTCCCTCAGCCTCCTGAGTGCGGGATTGCAGGTATGTGATACTTTGCTGGAACTTTCTAGGGAATCTTAGGCAATGGATTTAAAAACTGGACCTATGATTATTTAGTCACTAGTTCCCTCTGAAGTATTATTACGGTGGTCATAAGGTTATTAGATTTTGTAATATGTCTACTGGTTTCTTGCTGGTTTTTGGCTGCCTTGTGCTGCAGCTTGATGGATCTCTGGGTCTGTATCAAGAGGTATATCCTGTAGACTCAGGATAGAGTTAAGCTATGAGGAAAATAGTCCTCCAATTTTATTATGATGAAGAAAACTAACATTGGGAGGACTCTGGGAGGCCCGTGTGATTCCGCTAAGCTCTTGGTCCTTTGCCAACAAGTGTAGAGCTTGTACTGGCACCAGTCCAAACTTCTAAGAGCTTAGGAAGACTCTTGGTAGCTCATGGGATTCTGGTGACCTGTGATCCAATCTGTGGGCACAGAGCACATAGGCACAGAGCTTTCCTAAGGCCTGGTCCAACTACTTAAAAACACTGGAGGACTCTGGGCAGCCTGTGGTATCCTGGTGAGCTTTACCCCTTAGTCTCCAGGGTGTAGGTGTGGAGCTTGAACTGGCACTAGTCAAAAGTTTTAAGAACTTAGAATGATTCTAGGTGGCTATGGGAGTTTGGTGAATATGGTCCACACTCACCAAGTACACTGAAGCTTTGCTGAGTACCAGCCGGTTGCCTTTAGTAGTAGTGAAAGCCTTGGTGACGTGTACCCTGTTCCCCACTATAGCAGAAATCTTACTGACCCATACTCCACCCTTCTCCCACTACTGATAAGAATGGGTGATTATGGGGAGCTGCAAAAATGACAAAATGCAGGAGCAAAAGGCAATCTCAATCCTCCAGCCCACCCAGAACAAATCCAGGAGACAAAGACCTACAAGAACAAAGGAATAGCACACATGAAATTTCTGAAATGATAGCAACTAAAGTAAAGAAATAAGTCAATCAGGCTATAGAAGAAATCATATCTGAAATAATCTCAGGTCAAAAAAGAAATGACAATAATCATGAAAGATGTCCTCTGCACAACTAAAGAAGACAGTTAAAAAATAGAGGGGAATAGAAAAATGATTGATACACTAAAAGAACAATACAGGCAAGAATTAGGATGCATGAAACAGATTAAAACAGAAGGTAGACTAACGGATTTCTCTATAGTGAAGTACTAAATTTTATGATATATTATTTGAATAATGATCTTAGAGTATGTTATGGTTTATGTCTAGTTGTCCCCCCAAAGCCTCATGGAGTCACTGGGCGGGGACTTCTAGAGTTTGAGACTTGATCCATGATCCCTGGGATTATAGGTTTTAGTACTGATGGGATTATGGGTGGAAGTACTTCTGGGATTATGGGTGTAGCCTAGGGCGGGAGCTAAGG
>PVJA010051738.1:0-12696 GCA_004027025.1 Myocastor coypus
TTAAAATATGTAGAAATATTTGCTCATGTTGTGGAGCTAGTGTAGGACAACTTACTAGTAGCCCTGGTTTTACTGTATGTTATATAATATACATATTATATATAATATTATAATAACAGGTTTATATAATAAGACTATATTGTGTCCCTCACAACAACCACAGAGGTTTTCAAAGATAAATGAAGGTTAGGGACAGCCAAATAGTTCAGTGGATTAAAGCACCTTGAAGCAGGCACTGGGGCTGGGGGTTCAATCCCTGGGCCTGCTGTGCTGGCCATGCCCCTGGCATGTGCTGAGACAGCAATTTAGACTGGGCATGGTGGCATGTGCCTGTGATGCCAGCTCTTGCAAGGCTGTAAACAGTAGGATCACTATGAGTCCAATTTAATAGTGAGACACTGAACACCCTGTAAACCCTTCCTTAAAATACAAACAAAACAAAACAAAACCAAAGATAAGTGAATGTTAATTTGCTTATTTGTCTTTGTATAAATCTAGGAACATATTTCATTTGGGTTATTTCTTGGCTTTGTACATTAGGTTAAAGACAGTTGTTCTCGAGCTGGGGAGATGGCTCCAAGGTACAAGTGCCTGCCTGGAAGGGGTAAGGTCATGAGTTCAAACCCTGGTCCCACCAAAAAAAAAAAAAAAAAAAAAAAAAGACAGTTGTTCTTTTCTGGAACTTAGGTTTCCCACCCCACATGATGCTTTATCGTGTACCTGCATTTGTTGGAGGTTGTATTCCTTTTTGTCAATTTACTGTAATTTACCCATTTTCCTACCATTCATTATTAATTTTTTCACTTGCTTATTAAAAATTTGCTAGTTTATAGTTTCTGAATTCATGACTAATTTTGAAGTATTATTTAGCCAGCGGTGCTGTGAGCTAAAATGCGTGGGTTTCTCTTTTCCCTGTGCAGCCTCCTCCTTCCTTGGTTCCTCTCACACCAGAACTCAGCTCTGCGGCCTCCTGAGAAGTCGCTAGTGTTGAGGTCTGGCTTGTCCCTTCTTTTTCCCTTTGTTTGTTGCCTGACTGAAGGCAGCTTGTAGGCTGTGGAGAAGGGCTGCGAGGAAACAGACGAGAGCCAAAACTGTAAGTACTTTGAGGAGTGAGGCAGGGCGGCAGCATGTCTCACCCCTGACCTTGCAGCTGAGCTTGGCCGTTGAGTGGGGTCTGCTAGTTTCTTGACATCCTGATGAGACTTGTGTGTGAGCTGAGTGATACTTGCCTGCATTTTTTTTTTTTTTCATGTATTTGGTGTGGATGGTGGATGATAAGTTTGGCTCCACAGACACCAAAGTAAATGCAAAACCACGCTGTGATGGTTTAGATCTATAATGGTGCCGAAGACTCTCTTTTGAGAAGCAAGACTTTTGGAAGGCAGTTGGACCCGTGGGGCATTATACCTGTCCGTGCTCCCCTACATCTTTGCGTTGAGAGCTGAAAAGTGCTGTTTAGGAAGTGGGGCCTACAAGAGTGGGGCAAAGGGGTTGCATGTCAAGAGGGTGTCTGTCTGCCTCCCCAGCTCCTCCCTATCCTCTCTGTTTCCTGGTCCCCATAGGGAGAGCCATCTTCCTCTCCCACACTCATCTACATGCTGTCTCTGTCTGGGAGCCAGCCACCCATGGACTGGATCCCCCCAAACTGAGAGCCAACATAAACTGCTCCCTTCATGTGTGGGAGGAGGGCATTTCGTCCCAACATTAGGAAAGTTGACAATGGCACATGATCACCCAAAAAACACATGTATCAAACATTAGTATATTCCTTACTTGACTGAATACCTTATCATTTTCCTCAATAGATAGCATTATTTTAATAAACTGAGATTTATTATATTCATAATCTGTTTATTGAATTCATGTAAGGTTATTGAAAAGTAATATGGCATAACTCATCCTTTCCCTTGCAATATAAATGCGCAGTGTTTATGTGTTTCCAAGGAAGGGGAGCGTGCGCAGAGCCAGCAGAGAGTGTCGTTGCCTCCTCTCACACTACACACCACCTGAGTGCTGAGAAACTTCTTTAATAAAGGCCACGGCACACTGCAGAGACTGAATTATGAGTTTTAATAACCGTGATTTCAAATATTTGCATAGTGAACTTGTTCAGAAGGCATTGATTTGTTTACCTTCTGCGCTTATGGGAAACTGATTTAAAAGCATGACAGGTGGCCACACTGCTCTATTGCAGATGATTTTAGGGTTATTTTGGATGGAGTGCAGCAGAAAGGCAGAAAATGCTCTCAGTAGGGCTGGGTCTTTCTGGACCAGTGTCCCTGGCACCTGCTCCTCAGCAAACAGGCTTACACATCACCAACTCACCCTGAGCTTCTTCTGAAGCCAGGATGACAGAAAACTGAAACCACCCTGGGCCCTATCCCATCTCCAGCCCATGGCCAGTGTTCAGTCTCAGTGAATGGCCAGTGCTCTCCCGATTGCACCATCCCAGACACAGCCTCTGAGCTCAGACATGAAGCTGCTCACACTGCCTCACACTCCCTAGAAATGCACAGTCACATAGTACAGGCCATTGCGTCAGATGCTGGCTCTGTGAGCCTTCCCTTAGCCATTGTCACCTGGATATGCCTCTTCTTCCAGTGTTATGGGGTCATCTTTAGCCACTGCCGTGTTATCCTCTGTCTATAGAGTGCTCGCTGCCTTAGCTGATCTTTCCTAGATTAGTTCATGCCTTGCATATCCATATCATTATTGCAGGGGTGATGTCAGAGAGACAGAGAGAGAGAAACAGAGAGACAGAGACACAGAGACACAGAGAGACACAGAGAGACACAGAGAGAGAAGAGAGACAGACAGACAGACAGACATACACACAGGGAGAGAGAGAGAGATACACAGAGAGGGATTCAAGTTGTTAATAGTTCGAAATGATGTTAAAATTTTAAAAACATGCAATGAATACGTTTCCCTTACTGAAAGTGTTCTTTTTTTTTTTTTTTAAATTTTATTTATTATTTTTATTCTTGTTTCAGAACCTTTGTTTATTCACTCATTTTTATGGCCGGCTCAGCCCGCCCCAAAGGCAGGGCTGGCGCAGCATGTGGTGCCGGGGATCGAACCGCGGTCCCTGAAGCCACCCAAGCTTCCCCAAGCAGGCGCTTTAGACCACTGAGCCATCCTGCAGGCCCCCTGCAAGTGTTCTGACAGTGAATATGGCATGGATAAGAAACAGAATTAAAACCTAAAGAGTGGCTTTGACTATAGAGGTGACTGAAAAATAAGGTGAATGTGAAAAAGATTTTCTTGGGGGTGAAAGACACATTGTCATGAATCTGTCTCATAATCGTCCCCTCGCTTTGATGACACATCCCATCGCCCTTGTCACTTCCTGCAGCACCTCTGGCGTCCTCTTTCCTGCCAGTCTTCATGAGGTGTGATCACAAATATGGTGACTGCTGCCCAACAGAGAGGAAGGAGGCTCATAAAAATGTGACACTGTGTCCTCATCCACCTGGGTCATTGGATCTGGCACCCTGTGACTTCTGGTTCGTTCACAAAGTAAAGATGACCATAAAAGGCAAACTTTTAGGCTCCATTCTGGACCTGAGGTCAGCCAGCGCAGCTAAAGACCCTCAGGAAGGGCGACTCCAGAGCTGCTGCAAAAGGCCGCAAGGACAATAGGCTACAAGTTTTTGAAGAGAAAGACAGTATATTGGGGGGGGGACCCATGATGAGCCTTTTGTTATATTAAAGATATTTAAACTTAAATACACATCACATCTTTAAAAACCGTAGCCCATACATTTGAAGATTGTCATCTAGCTGTGGGCATGGGTTTTGGTGATAATGGTAGATTTTGTCTGGATTATATCAAAGTTTAAATCATTTCCATAGAATGTGAGAACTATGTTACTTTTCAGACCTTACTGCTATGGGGCTTTATCTATGTGCTAGGTGGAAACTTGATTTTCACAACATGGGGTTTCTTTTTGCTGTCTTCAGGGTATGATGACACACAGATGTGTTAGATTATCTAACATAGTTGGAACTCTAATACAAGGTTTTGCTTTTAAAATTCCAGTGCATGTCACTCACTCAGTGCTCAAGAATGCTCCATGTATCTGCTGCTTTTTCTTGTAGTCATCTGGGAACAAGTGTTAAAAGACTTCTTACAACTTGAAACTCAGAGGAAAGGAGAAGGTCTCAGAGCTGTGGTCCATAATTCAGTTGCCAATAAACAGTTCTGGGAGAATAGAAACGGTTCCATTGGATTAATTATGGGTAGAAAGCCTGCCATATAAAATTGAATTATGATTGTTTTCATTAAAAATGAAAATAACTTCAATTGAACGAAGCAGCAGTTTCAGAGGCTCCCATCCAACTTGTGGGGAGGAGGGGTCTGGCCACAGTCCAGAAGCTTTGTGGCGGGGATTTCTGAGGGCTTGGGCTGACCCTTTGGGGCCTCACCCTGCCACTCGGGAGGAGCATGCACTTGATTCCCAACCTGTACTCAGGCACTCTGTTCATTCTACCATGGAGCAAGCCTTCTGCGAAGCTTAGCAATTTCACACTCAATTTCTTTTTCTAGTTCACGTGGAAGAAAATATTATGCTTCTGCAGAATTACCAGACTGGAGTTAATTAGTCTACAGTGTTGACAAGAGAGTCTGAAGGTCTTTTTCCTTTCTTCAATATTCAAGCCATATTGGGCCAGGAATTTCTAAGGAAGTGGCTTCCAGCCTGATAGCACTTGAGAAATCCGTTTAGTCACTGTTTATGGATAAAAGTATTGGCCCACACCCAACTTCTAATCCTGACTTGACCTACTGTGGAAAACAGTGGTTCCATGCAGAGCCAGAGTTGTCCCTTCCTGGGAACTCTGGGGCCTTGGCAGGTGACAGAATGTGCCATGGGCAAAAGCGGATCTTAGGACAGCGCTGTGATGCAGCTAGGTAGATTGGATGAAGTTAGTTTTTTAAAAAATTCTTCACCAAAATGACTTTGGAAAAACAACAGCGCTCTCTCTCTCTCTCTCTCTCTCTCTCTCTCTCTCTCTCTCTCTCTCTGTGTGTGTGTGTGTGTGTGTGTGTAATCCCTGTGTTCTTGGTCAGTGGGATGCACCTGTGTGCAGCACACCTTGGGCTAACGCAGGATGCACTGCAGGTTGAGAACTGAGGCTAACATTCTGTCCTTAGGGATGGTGCTGGAGGGAGAAAGCAGGTCATGTACTGCTGTCCCGGTGCAGGGACTTGTGGAGCCAGCACTTACTTGGGGCCACCACATGGAGCCCTGTGTTGCTCACTCTGCCTCCTACTCCAGGGCCAGATGTTGTCACTAAAGGGCACAGATTTTTTTCTAGTCAGTTACTTTTCATTTTATCTGGAACTTTTATTTTGAAGCTAGTTTTCTTCATTATAGCATGATGTATAAATGGGCTGAAGGCTGCTGTGTCAGCTTGGTGATTCCTTCAGTCCCCCTATCTGCTGTTGTGAGCATGGCGAATCTGAAGGCCAAAGGTCACAGCCACAGACAGAGGCTCAGGACCATGTGTGCGTTAGAAAAGCCATCTCAGGTAACTTGTTTTCTTTCTTTCTTCTTTTTTTATTTTGTTAGAGCTTTTACACCAATATGTGTATATCCTTAACTTTTGCACTTAGCGACATCCTTAGCTTTTTAAAATTTGGGTCTTGCTAAATTGCCCAGCTGGGACTTGAACTTGTGATCGTCCTGCCTCAGCCTCCCAGTGTGCTGGGATTACTGGTGTGGATCATGATGGCTCTTTCATTATGAAGTCGTATCTATGAAAATAATATAATTAGTACTGTCTCAGTTACTCTTCTCTCATTAATGGGACAAATACCCGACACTCAAATGGGAGGAAGGAAAGGTTTACAGTTACTGGAGGTTTCAGTCCATATTCAGCTGGCTCCAAGGCAGAGTGACACACAGCAGAGAGCAACCTTTCATGGCAGTGGCAGAGCAAGAGCACAAAGAGAGGAGTGGCAGCAGCTCAAGCAGCCAGCCTCTCTTCCCTTCTTACACTGTAATGAAAATTACCTCTCCCAGGGCAGGTGCAGCGTCCACACCCAAAATAATCAATCACATATTCCAGAAGCCGCCCCCTGGCTGCATGAGGCTTTAGGGGGGACACCTATACACAAACCATAACATTTTCCCCTTGGAGCCTCAAAAACTCAGGCATATCCCTTTATGCAAAAACCATTCTAGTCCATCTCTAAGAGTTGCCAAAATCCCAGCCGTTTCAGCATTGCTGAAAAGCCCAAGTCCGAAATCTCTTCCAAGACCCAAGGCAAACTCCTAGCTGTGAGCTCCTATACAAAAGTTAAACACTTGCTACATTCAGGGGCACGACATTACCATTTCAAAAGGTACACACAGCAGGATACCAAGCATTTGGACCAAAACAAGTCCAAAACCCAGCAGGGCAAACATTAAATCCTATTGGTCCTTGTGGAACATCTGAAGCAATCTGCGGCAAATTGTGAGTTTCATGTGACTCTGCCCCAATGGCACTTCTGGTAGCTGTAGCTCCCATGGTTTCTCCCCCAGGCCTGCTTTTATCCCCCCCTTGCAGTTTCTCTTACACTATCCACATTCCTGGCTTTTCCAAACTTCTGGGATTTCCACGAATAGGCTTCTCACTCACAACTTTGCACACTTCCCTCTCAGCGGCACACTGGCAGGCCTCTCAGGCCTTCTTCTGAAATCTAGGTGGAATCCTTCCTAACCTCAGAACTCCTGCAGTCTGAATGCGCCTAAAATCACTGCCATTTGGGTGATGCCAAGGTCTGCTGCCAGCTGGAACAGTGGCCTGGCTTCCTTCTCTCTTGGCTGCACAGGAGAGGCTGGGCAGACCTGTCAGTCCGGGTCTTGTTCCTCAGGGTGTTTGACCATGGTGCGTACATGTGTATTCAGTCCTGGGCCACTTGAGTGACATTGCCTATTTTATTTTATTTTATTTTTTTGCCACTGGTCTCTCTCAGGCACTGGCTGGTTTCTTGTGCACCCAAGGCAAAAACAACTGCACCATTTCCTGGGATTATTGAGGTGGGCGGGGGGGCAGATTTCCCACTTGAGAGTCATCCTTCCACACTAGGAGCCCAGGCCTGGTGCAATTCACAGCAGATGCAAGTAGAGGAAAAGCTGGAGCCGCTCCTGATTCAACCAACGAAACCTGAGTGGCCATAGCCTTCCTCACCTATGATAATGATAATTATGGAGAGTGTAGGTTTCTTCTTACAGGACAGGGGTGTGACTCAGTGATGCTTTCTGGAGGATGGTTTGGCTCACAGTGCTCATACTGTATAGATAAGGGGTCTTGCCTGGGTCTTCTACTCTGAATAGCTGCCAGGCAGACAACAATACACAGGGCACCAACTATGTAGCTGCCTAATAGCCTGTTCGTTGCTATGTTTCTCTTCTTTTAGAAGGAAGGAACAATAGGGATAGGGAAATTAGCTGGGGTAATTGTATCACTGGTTTCTCTTTGTTGGAAAGAACAGTTCAAGCTTAATTGTTTGATCTTGTATGCCTATGTCAGGTGATCTATTATCTTTGATGATAACGATATGCATTATAACAGCTATTATTAATTTCCTATCATCTGATTTTGAAATTTAGCATCATTTTTATCATTTTCTGTTGTTTTGTTTTTAGCCTTTATGCTCTTTCTCTCTTTTATTTGTTGTACGGGATCTCACTATGCAGGTCAGACTCAGTGATCCTCCTGTTTTCAGCTTCCCCAGCACTAGGATTATAGGTCTGTGCCGTCATCACCTGGACTCAGTCATCAGCTCAGCTTGTCATGGGTGTGGGGCCAGTGTAATATGTAATGCCAGGGGTTGAATCCTGGTCCCTGCACTTGTCTGAGCAGAACCTTTAGTCCACTGGCCTTTCTCTTCTTTTTAAAATAAAAAAAATAATTAAAGAGAAAATGACCCCCCTCCCCTCCCCAAACAGGAGTATGTATCTGCAAAGTCCAGAGCTGGGCATGATCCTGAGGAAATAATTGAGGTATAAAGAAAAACTGGTAATTTTATGTTGTTCATCATATTTGAAATTGGGGACTTCCTAAGAATTTAACTATAATTTTAAAAATGCATGTGGCCCACCTACATAGAAACATTGTCCAGACAGTTAAACATTTCATAGCTGAGTAGTGTACACAAAGCTTTATATTAAGAAAAGTAAAATGAGCTATAAAATATTACTTCTATTACAGTTCAATGCAGGTCAGAATATGCATATGTGAATATAAAAATCTTCCTGGAAATATATACACAGAGAGACATCAGAAAACATTATGTCTGGTGTGGTGAGTATTTTTAACTTTCATTTGTTTCTGTTTTTTTTTCCCCTATCATGAAAAGTTGTTGTTTTTGTAATAAGATGAAGTTTCAAACACACAATCTTTTCTTTCCTCTAATCAGGTTTCTCTGATTCTGAAACCCCAGGTACAATGAAGTTATTGTTCACCCACTTATAACTTGGCAACCAGAGTTTGGGTAATCTCTGGTCCCTGGCAGGCCAGGAGGTGTTCTCAAAGGCGGGTTGTACTTCTTGATTTTGCAAGGGGATAAGAATAAGTAGCTTGTGGCCTGGCACATGGGTGGCCCAACGATGTCAGTGTTTCATGATCATGCCCAAGAGGTCTGGGCCATAAGCATTTGACCAAATCAATTTTTTATTCTTTTAAGAAAATGCTACTCAGGCTGGCAGGCACATTTCCTCAGTGAAGAAAGAATCTGAGATAAGCACCTACTCTGAGTGACTTGGGAATAATATAACGTTGTAAATCTGATTTAACTCAATAGACTCTGAAAGCACTGAAGAACACAAACTACTTTCCACTGAAGCTGGGCCTCAGTTAAAGAGTGTAGGAAGTACTGACTTTACAGAACTCAATATAACTATTATTTGTGATTGATGCCAGATTAAGTGGCTAGAGTGCAGATGCATGCCAGGTTGTAAATACATGGGGTCCTGTGGCTACAGAGGTCTCCACTCAAACGGCCCCTGCTCCAGTGAGGTAAAGCAGGGGTCTCTTCCTTGTCATCTTGTCATATGCCCGTTCCTGAGACAGAAGCACCAGGCTCATCCACCTGACACCCTGAGAGGTTCTTTCCAGCTTTCACAAGTCTTCCTGGGAAGGAGTCAATAGTTTATAAATCTGGGAAAGCTTATCTTTGAGTCCTTCTGGTTTTCATTTATGTTTTGATCTGCTATGTGGAATGAAGAAGTCTGCCCAGCTGAGAAGGCAGAGGCTCAGTGGTAGAGAGACACTTTTTGTAACACTGACAGAAGCAATATCTAAGCATGTTCCCAGAGAAAAAGAACTGCGGAGAACAGGCAACTCCCTCTCCTACTCCCCCGTCTGTCTCTAGAAGCTCAAACGCTCTTCTCCAGTTGGTACACTGCGGTGATGATTACATCATTGCCAGAATAAGAAGTCACGCTGGCTGAGCGCTTTACAGTAGGCAAATGGCATTTAATGCATATTCTTTATCACTAGCAGCAGCTCTGCATTTGTCACCTACCACTAAGTGTCTCGCTTTCGTGTGGGAAAAAATAAGAGGAGTAGTATTGGAGACATTAAGAAATTAATTTTAAGCCTTCTCACTTCTAGAAATAGGTTGGCAGTCTCAGAAATGCTGGCTGTTGTGTTATAGCCCAGGAACCCTGATACAGCAGACACATGGCTGAGCATTTTAGGCTCGTCTTCAAGATTCCACACTCTGTATTCTAACTATCCCTTGTGGGAAAAAAATATTTCTCATGGAGGTCAGGAGCCATCTGTGAATGCTGAAGCCAAAGAACATGATTATCTTGGGGTAGTCATGTCAGTCTTAACTACAGATTGTAAGATTTATTCCTCTGGTCTGAAAAAGAAGCTGGTAAAAGGAAAAGAAACCCTTTATTGCTGGGTAGGGGAAGGTGGCCAGATGAAAGCCCTCAAGAAACAGAAGTTGGAGCTTTTATCGGATTGGGTTAGGGTCAGGGTTGACACGGGCGGTACCGTGATGCAACAGGTGCTGATTGGGGCAGGATTGGTGGGCGCGAATATATAAAAAATTGAAGTTCTCAGTTAACTTGGGGAAAGGGAACAGAAGTCTAGGAGCATCTCATCCTCCTTGGTTCTGGGATTCCCATCCTGTGCTGCATGGCTGCAGATGCATCTCTCTCTCTCTCTCTCTCTCTCTCTCTCTCTCTCTCTCTCTCTCTCTCTCTCTCTCTCTTTCTCCCTGTCTCTCTGCCAGAAATTGAACACAGGACCTCATGCTGGCCAGGCAGGTGATGTGCCATTGAGCTAAACCCCTGAGCTTTTTTCTTTTTAAAATTATCTTTATTGGTATAACTTAGACATGCACAATGATCACATTCATCACAGGGAATTTGTACCTATACAAAATATATATTAGTTGCCTCCTCCAATTCCCTTCTCCTGTCTTAGTTTCCAAGAACAACTTTCTGATGAGGAATCAACTGTCCTATTGCTCCAGTTCTTAAATCTTCCCAGGAGCCAGTTTTGTAAGCTGAGATGCAAGCACTCAGCTTACCCAGGTAGCAGAATCTTGGGAACATGGGATTGTTGTCTTAGACCTCAGGGAAAAGTGGTAAAAGTGGGGGACAGACTGCATAAAGGTCAGTTCCTGGGGTCAAAATGTTGGGGGCTCTGTGTCACTCTGAAGACTAGATGCTGACTGTGACCATGATTTATCAAAGTATGCGAACTGTTTTGGAGGAAGAAAAGTTGTAAGGGTAGATATCAACTCATTACTGTTATTATTGTAAAATTCTGTGCAGACTTTGCCAGCATATATGCTTACAGCATTCCAGTTTTCTGCTATAAGTAATATGATGTTAATAAAATTTCTTTAGCTTTCCTCAATAAGGAAAATATTATTATTACCTAGCAAAAACATTGGAGAACTGGTTCCTCTGATTCAATGATATAAGGTCAGAAGTTTGAGAGATCTGTCTTGCAAGGTATCGGTGGTAGCCAGTTTTGAATTCTTTTACTTATTGAATACAGCAAAAATTGTGTTTATGGATCAAGATATAAGCTTGAATTGGCCATCATTTTCCTTAGGAAGGCTCCGTTGTTCCCAAATGCAAATATACAGATGATTTACATACCAATTAAAACTTTCTGTCTGAAAGTTATTTCTATATAGATTACCTGTTTTCATGCAGTGTTTAGTATTTTGTAATTTTCTATGAAAATATTTTTGTTTACTTTGGCTACAGTTTACTTTGAAAGAAGGAGAAGAAGGAGGAGAAGAAAGAGGAGGAGGAGAAGGAGGAGAAGAAGGAGAAGAAGAGGAAGATGAAGAAGAAGAGGAGGAGGAAGAGGGGGAGGTGGAGGAGGAAGAGGAGGAGGAAGAGGAAGAAGAAGAAGAAGAAGAAGAAGAAGAAGAAGAAGAAGAAGAAGAAGAAAAAGAAGAAGAAGAAGAAGAAGAAATAATGGACCTATCCTGAATAACTGTGAAAGTTATCAAGATGGATATATGTTAAGCACTTTTTCTTGTACTAAAATAATGCCATAAAAGCCTGTAGCAGATTTATATTCTGAGCATATTTATGTGACTTGTGATGTCCAAAGGGGCACTCCCCCAATACTTCTTGCTCTCTATGTTTGATGGGAAAACTGCACAACCAGAAGGTGCACAGAGCACTGGTTCCTGGCTCTGCCCACTGGTTGGCACACAGACATGGAGCCAAAGTCCTCAGCTTTAGGAAAGACAAATGCCTTTTCCCAAATACTCATTTTCAACCTCTATCCATAAGAGTTAGTGGAGACTTTCGACATGCACAGAGCTGTGTTCTTAACTCTGATTGTTTGAGGACATGGCCAGTAGGGAGAAAACACTCAGACACTAGTGAGCTTCCTGCATGGCTGGCTACTGCTGATGCATGTCCCTAGCTGGCAGGGCTGCAGAGTGGGGAAGCTGAAGGCTCAGTGCCAATGGCAGTGGCAGGCACTCTGAAAGGAGGGACTCAGAGCAGTGAGTTTATAACTCCATAGTCCCATCATTGGCCTCTCAAACTGGACTCCAGCTATTGGCACCCTGGATGCCTGGTCACAAATCATCCATAGGGCTCTGGTTATATCGTTTCCCTCCTGAGTTGGCTTTTGTCTTAGTTGCTTTTATTTTATTGCGGAGACAAAACAACTGACCAAAATTCTGCATGTGCCTAAAATCAGTGCCGTGTGGATGCTGCCAAGGTCTGTGGCCAGCTGGAGCAGTAGCCAGGCTTTTCTCTCTCTTGGCTGTAGGGGTTAAGTGCCTGGATCACTCAGCACTCTAAATCTAATTCTGAAGAACAAATTCTTTCCTTTTAAAAATGTATTTGGTTCTTCTGGGAAAATTTCCAGTAGGGGGATAGCTGGATTGAACGGAAGTTCCAAATTGTGTAACTACTTATATCACATTGTATGGAAAGTTATTAGAATATCAATGATGGTCAGAAAATATAATTTCCAAGCTAAGTCAAAGATATTTGATACTCAGTGTATTAGTTACTTTTTGCTCGTTGCCGGGACAAATACCCAACACTCAAAATGAAGGAAGGAAAGGTTTATTTAGCTCACAGTTTGTGGAGGTTTCAGTCCATATTCGGTTGGCCCAAGGCTGAGTGGAGCAGGGCAGAGAGCATCCAGTTCAAGGCGGCAGAACAGCAGCAAAATGGTGGCAGAGGCAGCCAACCAAACAGG
>PVJA010051739.1:0-12703 GCA_004027025.1 Myocastor coypus
AAGGCTTTATAAACCTTCCCACACTCCTATAAACCTTTTCCACACTTTTAAAAACATGCTTAATGTTCTTAACAATTTTCTAAACTCATAAACCTGTGTAATTTTAACAACATGTGCATACTGTACGGTACTACAAAATCCCATGATTTAGCAAGAAAATCTGTAATAATTTAGATTAATATTTTTTGAAAGCTCACAGAACCGTGGGTCCACAAAAGTTGAATTGCAAAATAGCGAGGGACAAGGTGGCCCTACACTCCTGCCTCAGCCTTCTGAGTGCTAAGGTGTACCATCGCACCTAGCTGATTTAATATTTCCTTTGATGTGGACTGCCCTGGTCTTTCTGCTCATTTTGCCTCATGGCTTGGCCTCAATGGTGAATTAGAACATAACAGAATAACATCCTTGGCTCTGCTTCTCCACCTTTATTCTTAGAGCGGATTGTATTCAGGATAACGCGTCCTTCTGGGCGCCGTCATTCATGTGTTTCCTCTGGTCTCCAAGAGCAACACCAACAGAGGACCAGCAGCACCTGGGAGCACGGGGGTGATTCTTTTTGTCTTTGGCACAGTATCACTGGTGGCGTAGCAGGATGTGCATTCTGTGCATGTGTACAGCACATCTGCCGGTACGTTTCCGTCAGTAGTAAGCGACTATCGGCTCAGATACTCTGACTGCTTTCTCCTATCATTCACTTTATTCAGGATTTAGGAAGAGAAGGGGCAACTGAACCTCCTGGGTACCCCAATAAGTCTTTCTGGTCACTTGTGACTATTGTTGTTGCTGCTGTCACAGTACTGGGGATTGAGCTGAAGCCTTTGCAAATGACCTACATCTCTGTCCCTTTTTATTTTTTATCTTGAGTTAAGGTCCTGATCAGTTGCTAATTGCCCAGGCTGGACTCAAACCTGCAGTCATCATTCCTCAGCCCCCCAGAGAGCTGAGTTTGTAGAGTGCACCACCCTGTCTGGCTCATGTTTATTGTTGATATCACAAAATTACTGGACTAATCCCGTAATTGGTTCAGCATCCTAGCTGACCTTCGGATGCTTCAACTTAACATTCTTTGTCTTGAATATTTCCATGCAGCTGTCAGGCAAACTCCTCAAATCCAAGGTGACTGGAACTCAACCAGCCCCCTCAGCCTTATGCCTCGTTGCTCTGTTTTATGTCACAGTTGATGGCATTACTGTTCATCCAGGAGAGGAAAGCCACAAAGCTACACCTCCCGAGGCCACCCAGCAAATGCTCATCCATTGGGCACCATGTGCCAGGCGCTGTTCTAAGCACTAGAGGACACAGCAGTAACTAAATAGGGAAAATAATTCTTTGTGGAAATTGCATTATAGTAGAGGCGAAAGCAATGAATAAATAGAAGAATAATTTATTGGGTGGCAGTAAGTATTGTGAGCAAAAAAGATGTTGGTGCCAAGGAGTGTTGCAACTTTGAACACAACAGTCAGTCCAAGACACACAGAGAAAATGACAGTTGCATAGCCTTGGACCCAGTGAGGGGACCGTTGTGTGAACCTCTGGCGGAAGGGCAGGGTGGCCATGGCAGACAACAGGTGCATGGCTGTGAGGTGGGAGCAGACTTGACTTACCTGAGAAGAACAGAGACCATCTGGTTTGGTAGGCTGTGAGGGAGAGTCACGTAACAGCAGCAGGGATTCTCACAGGACCTTCTGAGTCACTGTCAGGACTTGGCTTTCCTCAGGGATAAGCATGCTGAGCTTAGGAGTGACATGATATGACTTCATTGTAAAGAATTCTCCCTAGATACCACATGCATACAAAAGTCGAAGCGGGGACACTAACAGACTACTATGGTCATCCAGATCTGATGGATGGCATCTAAGTGCAAAAATATATATAACGAACTGGCCAAATGGAGTTCTTGATCTTCCTCTCAAACCCTGCTTCAGCATTTCAACTGGTGATAATAACTTCATTTGTCTGCTTGATCAGTCTAAAGCCTTGGAGCCATTCCTGACTCCTTCCTTTCTCTGGTTCCCTACATCCAATCCATCAGTACATTCTGTTTGCTCTGTCTTCAAGATACTTACAGAATCTACCTTCACTATTTGAGCTGCTGCTCCCCTAAGTCAAGCCATCCCTTCCCTCCCTCTTCCCCGCCTCTCCCTTTCTCCCCCCTCCCCCCATTCCATGCTGGTCCCAACTCTCCATCCTCTTGCCTCGGGCTCCTGATTGCCGGGTCATGGCATGTGCTACCACACCCAGCTAGACAATCTGTTTTCATTGATGTCACCACCAACCCATTCACCCTCCCCAATCTCTTTCTCCTACCACTCCTACGCCTCAATCTCCAAACTCTGCCTATTATAATAACTAAGTTGCCTCATAATGACCTCCCTCTTTGTCCTTACTGATCTTCAGTCACTTCCCCCCTTCTTTTTTTTTTTTTTAAGGTATACTGAAATGAATACCACACTAGAATTTAATTGTCAAAGTCTCACACACCAGTACAGCAATACCTATAGGCAAAGTCTCTTTGCAGTATTATAGCAGACATCTTCATAAAGGCCATGCATGACACATTAGAAGTATTAAAAAGGACAGATGACTCAACAGTAATTTAAAAACTATGTTCTATTAACACATTTAACCCAATGAACCTGGATCTTTCTATGATATACCACTCAGGAAACTAGGTTAAAATAAATTTCTTGGCCAAAATAAGCTTATTTACAAGTTAGTTAAGAATAATGTCTGCTGAATCAAGACAGCAGAGAGCCCCTCTTCTATAATATTTACTCTCCCAGCTATTAACATTGTATTAAAAAACTTACAAGGGTCAAAATGAGAATTATTCTTTCTACCAAGTAAGTGTAATCTATACTGTCTTAGAAATAAATTTCAGGTCCAATTTCTTAATGTGAAGCAAACAAAAATTCAAAAGCAGTAGATTTTTAAAATTTAAGTAAATGATACCTAGGCATGATAGGTGATAGTTTATGTTCAAAATTAATTCTGAAAGGACAAAAATCATTCATTTGTTTTCCCTAACGTTAGAAGATAGAAGGGCATGTTTAAGTCACTGACATGGTCAAGAGGCAATATTCTATTGGTTAATATTATATTCTGCAAAGTATTATGTGAGTTTTATATGGTAGCAATTTAAAGTGCACATTATGCTTAACATCAAGCACCTGTTACCTGAAGAGGTGCAAACATTTTAATACATACACTATTTATAGTTCCTTGGTTGTCAAAAAATAGCGATTACTGGTGCCAAATAATTGAATTAAAATATTGTGCCAACTCATCTCAGCAAAATAGGAATACTGAGGATCTACTAATTATTATCTTACAATATTATAGGAACTGAAAGTTGGAAGTTATATATTTATGTCAATACTACATTTGGATAGCTACAGTATATATTTAAGGATGTCTTTGTTTACAAGATTGGAAAAACGCTCATGGAGTAAACACTGTACTTCAAAGTCATACGTAGGTCAATAGAAACAACTGAAACTGGTGGACATGGTAGAGAAAATGGCAATTTTAACAAAGGAGTGCTTCCAAAGGCATTTCCTTTAGACATGGTTGAGGTTTTTCCACATTAGACGAAGTTTAACCAAACTTCTTTAGGCAGTTATGTTCCTGAACTACTACCCTTCTGTCCACCATGCTAGCTCCAACATTCCATGAGCCACTGTAATCTTTTGGTCTTTTCTCCTTTGTAGCATGGCAGCCTGTGCTGCTATCCATTCAGGAGGTAGACCACTAATTCATAGGTGACCATCATAATAGCTGTGTTTGGAATCTGTCTCACCAAATGAGTTGTTAAACCACGGTAGAGTGACCCATAGCCTTCTTCTTGAACCACCAAAGCCAGTGCCTGAAAAAACGATCTGTATTTTGTTCCTTCTTCACGTAATCTTGTTCTCACAACTTCGTGTGGATACGCTATAGAGGTGGCACAGGATTTTGAGGTGGCAGCAGCAAGCATCATTCCCATAAAATCTGATGCTTCTTTCACAGACTCTTCAGCATTTTCCATCATCGACGTAGTCTCACAATCCAGTAACTTTTGCTTTATGCTTTCATAAATGACAAAATGGATAACAGTCTCTGATATGCCAGCATAGGAGGCAGACATGCCCCTGTAAAATCCTTTAAGTCCTTCTGCCTGATATACTTTACGGACACATTCCGAAGCACCCATTTGTTTTTCCCCACGGTTCCTTGCATCAAGCTGTAACCGAGTCTTCATAAGCCAAATGGGGTTGGTTGCAGTGATTGCAGTAAATCGAGGTTTAAGTTAGTCCATATTTCTACAGGAAGTGACCTGCGGATGGGGAGCATGAGATGACACGATCTCACTCTTTTCTCAGGAGAAATGTACAGTAAATGCCTGCCATGGCAGCTGAAATCATGTGAACCTGGGTAGAATCAGGATCAAATACACCATTCAATTTTTCCTTGCAATTGGAGTAAGCAGCCAAGTATAGTGCTGTGGATGGGGCCAACCCTACTATATTGGGGCCTAATCCTCTGAACAAGGAACGAGGCCCTTCTTTTTCCAAGATCACCTTTAGACAATGGAGGGGTCCAGGAGACACTACTCGGTTAACACTGGCTCCAGCCATGGTGTTCAGCTGAACTTCAGATATATAAAGTGTCACAGAAGATGACTACAGCCGTGTTTTCACAGCTTCCAGTGGACATGTCAGAGTAGCTCCCACTGTGCCACATCCCCCAGCAAACAGATGCACCAGCGGGTCCCTCTGGCTCATTCTCTCTCCAGCATGTCCTCCGGGCGCTGAAGGCGGGACGCGGACTCGGCTGCCCACTATAGTGGGCGGCTTCGGTCCCGGAAGGAGACATACAACACCCCGGGGACAGCCCAGACATGGCCGCACGCAGAGCGCGAGCCGCAGCCCTCAGCGCGCCGGCACACCCCTCCCACCCCCCCGCCCCTTCCTAAGTACAGTTTTACCAGCTGGCCTTCCTACGTAGACCTGGTTCCCTGAAATTCATCTTCTACATGTCTCTCGGAGAGAGTAAGCTGGAGAAGATACTTGTTCCTGTTACCCCTTGAAGGATGTACTCAGTGGAATTCGTCTCAGCCTCCAACTTCTCTTTCCTCCCCATCTACCTGGGCACTCATTATCCTTAAGTCTCAGTGACCCAGGTGAAGTGCAAGTTTTCTGGAACATTCTCTAGAGTCCATCTCCCTTCACAGCCACGTGGGCTTCTGTTCTTTGCTTTTGGGTCTCAACGTCAACTGCTTACACTGTGTCTTTGTATCATTCTACTTCATAATGAACTAATTCAGTTCATCAGACTTGTGAGCTTTGGAGAGTATAAACTCTGGTCATTAATTTCTGAGTTTCCAGGGCTTGGCAGAGTGCTTGGTGGACGGTAAGTGCTCAGTGATGATGAGCTGAACTGAGGGGCGTATCCCTGGGAAAGGGCAAGTTCACCAACTACCCCCCACCCGCCCGTCCCCCGCCAGAGCTCAAGCATTTTGTAAACAAGCAAACACAAAAACAAAAGCAAACACAGAAACAAAAACCAACAAAACTAGGCCTGAGCTAGGAGAAAGATGGGCGCCCAGGAAAAGCAGCCGCATGGGTAGATGTCTAGAAGCAGAGGGAAACCAAAGGTGGTAAGCAGTTCCACAGCATGGAATTCTGTGGGTGGGGTGAGGAGCAGACGGCAGTGCCCTCGAAGTGCTGAGAAAGGCTGGCCAGGCCCGGAAGTGGGTGGAGCATGCCAGCACAGACTTCCGGGTCCCAACTGCAACACGCCGGAAAGTAGCAGGAACGCATGACTCACTACAACTACACCTGCCCAACCCAGAGATCAGCATTGTCTTCAGTCTGAGTGGCTGTCACCAGCTAGACGCCTTGACTTTAAGTTCTGATGTTTTATCTCCCTTTTTTTTTTTTTTGAGACAGGATCTCACTATGCAGTTCAGGCTGGCCTTGAGCTCACTTTTGCAGCCCAGGCTGGTCTTGAACTCGCGCCCATCCTCCTGTCTCAGCCTCCCGAGTGCTGGGATTACAGGCGTGCGCCACCACGCCTGGCTAAGTTCTGATGTTTTAGACACAAAAGCTTTATTTCCAGTAATTTATCCTATAGCCTAGGTGGCTGGGTACGTCCAGATACACACATAAATGCGGACTCACGGGCCATTTATTTCTTATATTTTTCTTTATATTAAATTTTATAATAGGCAGTTAAACGTTTATAAGAATGAACGAAGACTAAGATGACAGTCAGGGCTGGGGGCGTGGAGCTCAGCAGTAGAATCCATGCTTAGCCTGGGTTATGACCCTGGGTTTGATCCCTAGGGTGCATGTGTCGCACGCAATGCATGCGTCACAAAGGAAGCAAATACAAAATTATTTAGAAAAAATAGCCTCTCGTGTAGCATTTTATTCATATTTTCATCATGAGATCACATTTATAGGAATTAAGTCAGGGATACTATTTCTGAGGTTCTAATCAGCACTTTCCACATAAGTATTCAGTTATTCTGGGTTCATACACAGAGCGATCTTGTCACCAGTAGCATAGTTCCTGTCAAACAGGCAAGGGTTCTGATAGGAACTTGGAGAGATATTTAAGGAGGATGAAACCAGGGTAGCCTACATGTCTGAAAAGGCTCTGGTTCTCCTATCTGCTCAGCTCTCAGCCTCAACATGGGGCGACTGTCTTTGCCTTGCTTCGCATGACCACTACCTGCGTATACTGAGTACCCAACAATACTTATTATTCAATGCATGAGTAGTCTTGTTTTTATGCTTTTAAAATGAAATTTATAAAATGAGTTAAAATTTTAACCAATAATTTTAAATTTTACTTACAACTGAATCAAAGGTTGAAATTTTTCATGGCCATTAAGTCTCAGGGGGCAGCCAAATTTTTCCCAGTCGTACCTCACTTTCTAGAAAAAGAAAAGCGTATATATATATATATATATATATATATATATATATATTTGTGTCACTGACAAAAATGACAATTTTCTTACCAAATTTTCAAGTGGCTGATGTCTCAGATATGACCTATAAAAGAGATATTCTTCATTATTTATTCTCCTCTTTTCAAACTTCAAAACTAAGACCAAGACTGTTTGGTGAGGAAGTATAAGAAATATCAAATACAGGAACATAATTATTAGCTTCCGAGTATTTACTGCATTTAGGCATTTTCCTCATATTTCCGATTATATTAACACATTGTTACAATAACAAGCGGGATACAGATTATTGTCTTCCACTAAGACAATATGGCATGATCCTCAGAAATCATCTGAGATTTTTTTAAGGTAAAAATCCTTGCTTCTCTCCTACAAAAGATGGGTGACTGTAAAGCCCACATTCTTTGTGCCATTCCAGTGTAGTTCTGCCCAGCCTGTTTTTCTTTCCGGTGCTGGGAATCGAATTCACGACCCTGCACTTGCCAGGCAGGCGCTGTGCCCCTGCGCTGTATCTCCAGCCCTCTTCCTAGACCATTCATAGATGAAAAAATGAAGGATTTAGGATCAGTAACAAAAGATATGCCTTTGAAAACTTCAGTTACTTTCTTTTTATTAGGATTTTTTATTTTATTTATTTATTTATTTCTTGTTTCAGAACCTTTGTTTGTTTATTCACTCATTTTTATGGTCGGCTCAGCCTGCCCCAAGGGCAGGGCTGGCGCAGCATGTGGTGCCGGGGATTGAACTGCAGTCCCTGAAGTCACCCAAGCTTTCCCAAGCAGGGGCTTTAGACCACTGAGCCATCCCGCTGGGCCCCTGCTTTCTAATTTAGATTTTTCTCTATCATGGAGTCCTTTTCTTTTCTTTTTTTTTAATTTTTTATTTTATTTATTATTTTTATTCTTGTTTCAGAACCTTTGTTTATTCACTCATTTTTATGGCCGGCTCAGCCCGCCCCAAGGGCAGGGCTGGCGCAGCATGTGGTGCAGGGGATCAAACTGCGGTCCCTGAAGCCGCCCAAGCTTCCCCAAGCAGGCACTTTAGACCACTGAGCCATTACGAGCTCACGTTTTTTTCCTTTAATCCCACCCTCCTTCACGTGTTCCTTAGCAGTTCTCCAACTTGACTGTCACCAGTCTCCTGTTCCTTTGATCTTAACTGTGCTCCCGGGAGGAGTGCAGGAAACCCCTCCCATAGTGGACCCAGCTTACCTCACGCGCTTTCCTGGTGAGGTCCGCAGCCATATGACGCAGGCAGGTAGTGGCCGAACCCTTGGGGTTTCCCATCCTCCCCCACCCCTGCCCTATTTCACCTACTGCCCTTTCTCTACCCAGATTTGCAGTAGAATCCCAGCTCCTTGGGGATGTGCCCGGTGGTTAAAAATAGAGGTAGAAAATTTCACAGCTTCTTCTGAGACGCTGAGAAATACATCAGAGACTGAATTTCTGCACTTTGGGCAGCCAATAAATATTTAATATTTTTAAAGAATGGTTTTCCCCTTATGAAGGCAAAATTGGGTTTTGTTTGGCTATATTGTCAATAAATCACATTATTAAACTATACATAAAATTAAATGTAAAATATCGCATAAAAGTTGAGTTAGTGGAATAGTTGATGTCAAGACTTTCTTAGTAAATTCATGAATTGTAACTACATTCATTTGGAATTAAAGAAAAATGATGTAGGAAAGTAACATACTCTTGTATGTCTTCCTTCAACTAGAGGGGACAGTATGGGATTGGAGACCAAATGAGGTGTACGTTATCCAATTACACTGAAGGACTAGACAGTAACCAAGTCTTTCTCTTGCATGCTACAGAGAAGGGTCATTACAGGTCCATGCATTTTGCTTAATGGTAAAACCAGCCTCACAAGCCAGGCATGGTGGCGCACGCCTGTAATCCCAGCACTCGGGAGGCTGAGGCAGGAGGATCAGTGCAAGTTCAAGATCAGCCTGAGCTACAAAAGTGAGCTCAAAGCCAGCCTGAACTGCATAGTGAGACCCTGTCTCAAAAAGACAAAATAAATAAATAAATAAATAAATAAATAAATAAATAAATAAATAAAATAAAAATGAAACCAACCTCACAATGTCAAGCTGAGCACATAGATACGGACAGAAATTCAGTGAATAAGGACCAATTGTGAATTACTATCAATACTGTGACATTAGTGTAAGTCTGAGTGCTTATTGAAAAATATTTCTTACTTGTCAATCTCATAAAAGAATTCATGGTGAGCACATTCTGTTTTGCTAAATCTGGAAAAATAAAACAATGAAGTTGTAGTATCATTTCTCATGCATCTCCACAAGTATTTAATCATTCAGTTCATGACTCTCAACCTGGGAATGTCACGGAATTATTATTTACTGAATTAGAATCTCTGGGGTTACTTTGTAACCCTAGCATTCATTCTCACTTCTTAAAAATTAATTTTACAAATTGTTCTGAAAATACTGGACCTTGAAACCTATTGATTTATCTTTTATGTGTTGTTTATATTTATTTAAAAAATTATAGGAAGCTGGGCAGCACATTGTGATTACAGTCACTGTGGGAAGTCGACACACAAACACACAACACATCTTAATTGTTTTTACTTCCCCTCGTCCTGCTTCCCGTTCCCTTTCCTCTGTCTCTGGATCCTTTTCCCATCTGCAAAAGATCTCTTTGTTTCCTATTATTTATCTGTTATTTTGCCCTTTATATTATGGACACTTTGATTCACATAATTTCTACTTAGGGTTCTTGTAGACAGAAGGTTGTAATGGTTTATGAATGAATGACAGTGATTTTTGTAAGCTACCCACTGGTAGCTTACAAAATCATTTCAGCTAGCTGCTTCCAGAGTGCCTTGGAAGGAACCCTGGTCATCATCATTCTAAATAGTCTCTGGGGTCTATACTACCTCTCTTCCTAAATCAACATGGGAATCCAAAAGTTACTCTCCCTCTTTGCTATGTATCCTCCATTGCCACCTCAGTCTGGTTCTCCCAGGCTGGTGTCCCTTAGTAACTGTGAAAAACTTAGGCCCACTGGAACTGAAGCCCAAGATGCTGGAGTTGTTTTAAGGGATACTGACTATGAGACCCACAGTAAGGTCCTGAAGTCTGTGTGTCCTAGTGTGCTCTCTGGATGAGTTGGGTTTCTTTTTCCCTCCTAGTACTGGGGGTTGAACCTAAAGGTACTGTGCCACAGAGCTATACCCCAATTCTCTTTATCCTTTTTAAAATTTTGAGTCAGTTTCTCCCAAAGTTCCCCCAGAGGACTTGCAGTGCTTCTGCTTTAACTCCCTAAGAGCTGGGATGATAGGAAGCATCGGTGTTCTGGCTCTCCTCATGATTCTGAAGAACTACCAAGCTGCACAGTTTGGACAAAGAAACAGAACAGCTCAAGCTGCTTAACATCTCACTGAGGGTGGAGATCAAGGGCCCGAGGAGGGATTCTGCATGTGATGGAACTAGAAATTGATTTTGGTAACCTGTTGCTTATGGCAGTTATTCTTAAATTTGAATGCACCTACTAATTTCTTGGAAATACTGTCCACATGAGGATTATCAGTGTCAATGAGGTGTGAGCCCTTGAATTTCTAACAAGTTTTCAGGTGATGCCAGTGTGGGTCTATGTACAACATTCTGAGGAGCAAAGACATAAAACACCACAGAAGTAAGGAAAATGCCAGCTGCACCAGTGAGCCATTTTGTGTTTCCTGGAGAAAGGACTTATGGGTGAAAAGGTCTGAGGAAACTCAAATTCAGGAAATGTTGAATGAGATGGCAATATTTAATTATCAGCCCAGCAAGTGATCACTACTACTCATTAATAATCAAAGGACTAGTAGAATGATGAAGAGTAGACACTTGTTTGGGGTGAGAGCAAGCTATTTCCCAAATAACTGGATGAATCATTGCTTCCTACACTGCCTTCCCACTCCTAGCCCAAGGAAAAGAACCACAGTTGCTTCCCATACACTGACCTCAGGTAGATTCGTGGATTCACACAGATTTTCTGCCACGTGGAGGAAAGAGGGGTGTAGCAAATCGGAGACACACCCTCCTGTGCACCCCTTTGTGAATGAACCACAACCAGGGCAACAGAATTCCCACTTTGGGTTTTCTGAGGGGGCCACTTCTTGCTCTGTTAGGGTACTCTAGCGACTTTCTCATAGAAAGTGGTGCAGGAAGCAGAGGCTTTTCTGACGTGGGTCTAAGGAATTTCCGAACAGAAATTAAAAGATGGCAACTGAACGTAATGGCAAACAAAGCTAATGTTTTCTTTCTCTTGTTCCTCCAAGAATGTTCAGTGGATGAGGAGATGAGAGAAATATTAGTGAAAAAATAGAAAGTGGCTTACGGAAAGGGCTGGAGGACAAAGAGATGCTGGAATGTAGATGAATGATTTTGTTTTTCAGCATGATTTAAATGTAGTATTTGATTTGGCAGTAAGTTCATGCCAGTTGAAATTGACATCAATGTTAATTCAGTTTTGGATTTCATCATAGACATAACAGTTACTAGCCTGCACCATTTGTTTTACAACTTAAAGAATAAGATAGACCAAGTGGACATATACTTGCCCCTTAACTCCAATGAATTTTTGAGGGTCACAGCCAACACCAATCTGAAACACCTGAAAATGGAGTGATTTAATGAGTGAGATCAGTCAGTTCATCTGGTTCAAGTGTATTACTACATTTTTCCCCTATTTTTTTTTATTTTTATTTTTTCTGTATTTAGTACAGGGTCTATAGGGTCTCACTACACAGATCAGACTTGTAGTGATCCTTCCTGTTTTTCAGACTCCAAAGGGCTGGGATTACAGGTGCACCCCACCACGCCCAGTCTCAGTTGCCTCTCAGTGCACCCTAGGGACGGGGCCAGCATGGCAGGCTGGGGTATTACTACAATTAAAAGCAATATTTTAGACTTGGACTATGGAGTATCCCTTATCTGAAATGTTTAGCATCAAATATTTTAGATTTCTGATTTATGAGTTTTGGAATATTTGCATGGATGTGAAAAGCCTTAGAGATAATAAGATCCAAGTCTAGCCACAAAGCCAATTTGTTGCATGTATAGCATATACACGTTGCCTATAGGTAATTTAATAAAATATTTTAGTGTGCCTGTATTTTTATTGCAACTCATAAGATCATGTGGAATTTTCCTTCTGTAGTGTCACTTTGGTGATCAAACAGTTTTGGATTTAGGGACATTTTGGATTTCTGATTTTTGAGGTAGGGAAGCTCAAGCTGTAATCCTTTACGTGTAGGATTCTGCTGTACTGCTTCCTGCAGGTATCTCCCTCCCAGGGGTAGGCCGACACCAGAAACCATGAAGTGTAGTTGTTAACCCCAACCCAAATGGCTCCTGATGAACTCTCTCAAACATGGAGGATGCTGCCCTGGGTTTCTTCTCTAACTCTGGTTGGCTGTGTGGACAGAGTCACTTCCAGAGTAAAACCCCATTCTGATTTTGCAGTTTATGATGCCTGTGGGCTTTCTTCGGGTGAGCACTACGGCTCAGTCTGCTGTTCTTTCTGGAGCGCCTGTCTCAGGGGTTACCTTCTGTCAGCAGAGCCAGGAGCCAGGCTGAGCTTTCCAGGCTGCCTTGTTCTTTGCTCTGTGGTAGGCTCTATTTCCTCAGCTTCTTTATAGTTTCTAGTTTTCCTATTAACTTCTGCTGGATTCCTGAGGATCTTCCTCCTCCTCCTCCTCCTCCTCCTCCTCCTTCTCCTCCTCCTC